>BGNK01001189.1:0-86899 GCA_003297005.1 Symbiodinium sp. clade A Y106 | reverse complement strand
GGGAGCCGGGCACAGCCAACGTTGACCGTTAAGCAGCTTTCTGCTGAGGTTTTCGGCCCAGTTTGCAGGCCCAGATTCCGGACACCAAGCAAGCTTCATGATAGAGTGCCCTGAATGTATTTGTATAGGTATAGGTATGTGTATATGTATATGTACGTGTACATGTATGTATACATATACAGGTCTGTTATGTGGAGGTGTTTGTCTCTGTGTATGTGTACGGGTATATGTATCTGCATGTGTATGTGTACGTGTACGTGAGTATGTGTGTATGATGTGTGCATGCATGGATGGATGGATGGATGGATGGAGGGATGGAGGGATGGAGGTATGGAGGGATGGAGGGATGGAAGGATGGAGGGATGGATGGATGGAGGGATGGATGGATGCGTGCGTGTAGGTCGAGATGTAGAGAGATAGGAGAAGAGAGATGCATCTCCTTTTCTACACCAGGTTGCCCTCTCCCTCTCTCCCCCCATCTCTCTCTCTCTCTCTCTCTCGCTCTCTCTCTCTCTCTCTCTATATATATATATATATATGTATATATACGTATATTTACGCATACATACGTAGAAATACCAGGTCAGATATCCTCATGTAAATGTGTATATCATTATATGGAATGGTTGAACGTGTAGGCCAAGTCTTTACATGCCAAGCGGGCCAAGCATACGTACTCTTGCAGAGGCCGGATGATGGCAGCAGCCTTTCCAGCTGCAACCTCAGACTGCTGTACACTGTAGATGTTGCTACAGTGACGTAAGGAAATTCAGTGCGGTTTAGGGGTCGAGCATTTGCGGCTTTGGGGTGTAGTGAACGGAACAGTGGCTCCATCCGAGCAACAAGCAGCGGCTGGGGCCGCTACGGTCGTCTGGAGCATGGAATCTTGGCTTCGGCCTGACATGACCTCAGGGTTCAGATTCTGTGTGCTTTGATGCTTTGCTATTAAGGTAGAAAGCCGGTCTGACGTTTCCTCGGAAATGCTCGAGTATGCGGCTCGGATCAGTCGCACGAGAAGTTATGGTACCAGCAGATGCAGCGGTTTTTCGAGTAGAACTGGCAGAGTCGCTAGTTTCTCTGACATATGGGTGGTTGTCAAAATTATGGTCCCTTTTTGGGTCCCTATTATAATACGGCACCTGCTATTTAGGGTACCCAAAAAGGGACCATAATTTTGACAACCACCCATATAAGATTCATGCCTTGAGATCCTGTGCACGTAGGCATAGAGCCAATGCGAGCGCGATGCCTGTTTGTCGGCACAGTTCTGCTTGGATCTGCCGGCTTTTGGTGGATATCAGAGTCTCCCAACTTCGAGTCACTGCGTGCAGGTGTCGCAGGCTCTTTTGCTGAAGCTCCAAGAGCAGACTTTGCCGAAGCAGCGCGGGAGGATCGATCAACTGAGCCTCGTATCACCATCGACAGCGACATCCGAAGCAACGACAGTGCAATCTCGCTTGCGCAGCCTGAGTTGCTAGACGGTGCTGTTGAAACATCCACATTTGTTTCTCAGTCAGCAGCCGCCGACGTGCAGCCGACGACCTCAACCACACCGTGCATGGAGCCGTCGCTTCCTCCAGCGCTGTCAGATGCCGATGCAGCAAGCCTGAGATCAGCCGTGAAAAAGATGACGAAGAAGTGGGGATATGAGGAAGCTGAGAAGAACTTCAAGCCGTTCAAAGGTCTGCGCTTTCTGGATATTGGTATGGGCCAGGGCCCGTTTCTGGGTTCTTGTTAAGGGATTTTGTTTAAGTTACCAAGATAAGGAAACCATATTGCCATATTACCATAGATTCCCTGGTAACTGAACTAAAATCCCTTAACAAGAACCCAGGATGGGTGTCGTAGCCATGGAGGCTGGCGTGCAGTCCTATTCGGGTTTGGATCCTGCCCTGTGCATCAACAAGCCTGCGCGGACGCGCAACAGAAGGATTGGCAGAACGCCGAGCGAGGGCGCCTTTGTAGAAGAGGAAGTAACTTTTTGACGCTTTTTAGCTTTCTCATGCTATCTATCCCTCCATCCCTCCATCCCTCCATCCATCCATCCATCCGTCCATTTATGGATCTATCTATTCAACTTCCCATCTGTCCGTCTATCCACCTATCCATCTATCTATCCATCTATCCGTCTATCTATCTAGCTATCTCTCTATCTATGTATCTCTTCTCGCTATATACCTATGTATCTACCTATCTATCTATCTGTTTATCTGTCGATCTATTTATCTAGTCTATCTATCTGTACTTACGATCATACGAGCAGGAAGAAGAATAATCAGTACAATGTAGTAACGATAGCAACAAACTGATAAGAAGCATCCCTATACAATCCCCAAGCTGAACCTTGATTTCCCCTAGGAGACTGGACAAGTGGAGACTGGACAAGTAAGGTGAGTGCAGCTAAGGAAGCGGAACATTCCCTGGAACCCTATATGCCTCCCTTTAAATAGGGACCCTATTCTCCCCTTTCAAGGAATCCAAGCACTCCACCTTGATTAAGGAATATACCTAAAATGACAAAAGGAACCCTAATATGATTTAAGGTATCCCTAAGGGTCCATGTACCCAAATAGTATATACTTTGGCCTTGAAGTACTCCCTATATAGGTACATTGGGCCCAAAGTATATACTATTTGGGTACATGGACCCTTAGGGTATATTCCTTTATTAACTTAGATAGCCATTGGGGGAACTTTAAACTTTTTGGCCTTGTGTATTTGGTCTATCTTAGAAAGTTTAAACTTTTTTTGGCCCCGGTTATTGAAGAAGAGAGTTAAAGAGTTTGGAGTCTCTGGTAAGGTGAATGCAAGCAACTGCTGGGCCCGACGTGCAAAACCACTTGTGCGCAATACCAGCGTTGTATCTAGGCGGCAGGGTTTAGGGTTCGGGGCATTGGGTTTAGGGTTTAGGGTCGACTTAGTAGCTGAGTGGATACACTTTACACCTTTTTGAGAAAATAGTACCCACTATAAAACTAAACCCTAAACCCTAAGTGTACACTTTTTGGGGGTTTATTGACTCAGCAACTACGTCGAGGGTTGAAGGCCTGGGGTTCAGGGTCAGGGTTCAGAATTTGGAGTTTTGGCTTCAGGGTTCAGGGTTCAAACCTCCTACTAGAGTTAAGGGGAGTTTAGGGTGTAGGGTTTAGGGGTTTAGGGGTTTAGGGTTTAGGATTTAGGGTTTAGGGTTTAGGGTTCAGGGTTTGGGCGTTGCAAGTTTAGGTTTCGGTATACTCTAGTCTTAAGAAGGAATCAGCTTGCAGAATTTGCTTGAGGGCCTGCAAGAACAACCCAGGTATGACGGCGGCATCTGAGAAGTACGGCACGTTTCCTTTCACTGGAGTTCAAATCATGCAAGCTTTCCCAGGCAGGGACAAAGGGATGGATATTTCTGGGATTGCGTCCGGGTTGACGTCCCCGAGTTTGTTATCTTCAGGGGCGTTCTTGGCATGGTTCCTGGATACGTATGGGGCTTGAACTGCCAGGATGTTGTTCACAGTTTTGTGGTCTAGGCTGCCATAACTTGCTATGTATCCCTGGTATATGGAAGGGAAGCTCCAATCATCCCTCACATATGCCGAGACAAATATTTCATTCCCCAGGAAAAGTGATTCTGCTTCCCGGCACCTTCGAGACAATTCAGCCGACTGGCCTTATTAAGCGTGGCGACTTCGATGCGGCCGGCATGTTTATGGTGAGCGAGCACTTGCCGGACAACCGACTTGTGGTGGAAGGTGTGTTTGAATGGACGAAGCCTGGTCAGCTACTTAGATAGTGAACGGGGAAACTTTAAACTTTTTGGTCTTATATATCAGCTCTATCTTAGAAAGTTTGAACTTTTGGGGGCCGGGTTGTTGAAGAAGAGAGGCTATTCTACATCAAGCATCATAACTACTACGGCTTCGATGGCCATCATCAAGAGCTGAAGGACCCGTGAGCCTGAGGGTTTTGGGGACTCCTCATTACAGTTATAGTATAATATACCCCCAAATCCTATTCTAAGGCTCGAGCGACTGCTGTCTCAGGTGTTCTTCCGGCGCCTGTGACATAGGAGCAATGGCCGCTGGAAGTGCTGCACTCTTGGCTGCAGCGGTGAAAGCGGCGGGTCAGGCAAAGGCGCCTAGCCCCAACGTGGCTGCAGAGGCGGGTGAGGCGGCATCGGGGCCGTGTCACCACCAGCCTAAGCGGGGGNCTTAGCCGCACCGTGGCTGCAGTGGCGGCTGCAGTGACGTCGGTCTTGACACAACCCGTCACTGCGGCAGCCCAGAAAGACATGGTCACTAGCGCATCTCCTGAAGTCCCGGGTGCCCCTGGCACGTCCGAAGATTTGGTGCAACGTCTTCGTGAAGCTCGTGCTGCTAAACGAAGAGCGAAGCGTCAACGACGTCGGACTGAGAAGGCTGCACAAGGTTCGATGTCGGTTGAAACGGAGGAGGTAGCACAAGACTCTCCGACGACGATGGTGGAAGTGGTCGAGAGTAAGCGCTACCCTTCAACATGGGAAGAGGCATATGCAATGTCGACAGCTGTGAAGGGGAGCAACACAACTGTTGGCAGCGCTACTGCTCGCGCATCACAGGCTTCACGTACAGTTAACTGTCAGCACCGGAAGTGGCAACCAGCTGCTGGAAGTTTCGAAGACAAGTTTTTGCAAGACGGAAGCCAAACGGAGCCTTTCTCTCGTGACACCACGAGGACCGGGAGACGGGAGAAAACAGTGCCGAGACAGGACCGGACTCTGCAGCCACGAAAAGGTCCTTACTAGTTAACGTGTTTTAGACTCTCTTAGGGTTCTTCTTAGACAGGGTTCTTCTTCAATGGTTGCCTGGAAATGCACCGTAATTCCGTAGTTTCCAGAAAAAGCCTGAAACATGCCAAAACAGAAGGTTTCATACCCGAAAATTCCAGAACACTCCAAGGAACATTCCACAACATTCCAGAACATTCCAAGGAACATTCCACAACATTCCAGGCCAAGCAGGTGTGTGTCGTGCAGCCGAGAGGTGCTCTGGAGGGGTGACAATCAGTGCCTGGTAGTGCCATGGGTAAGATTAAACATCGTGGGGAGAGGAGCCTGCTTGAGTACCCTAGCTGACTTGAGTTGTGTCTGATTGAAATTTTGTTTTGGTGTTAGCTTCATGCAGGTCCCCAAGCGGCCAGGCAGACTTAGTTTCATATCCAAGGCACATGCGAGGTGGCTCGCGCTTTGATTATTTGGGGCTTCCTCCTGTGGTGCCTTTGCACCAGCTGGGTCACCTTGTCCAGCTTACTGGACAGCAGGGCCATCTTGGAATGGGCCAACGGGCCCTGACTTACGGTCCTTCGGCGCCAGGGCGATCCATGAAACGAGGCCGGCAGGACTCACGAGATGAGTTGGACAGGTTCCTGGACGAGGCTGAGCAGGAGAGCGATCAGGAAGATTATATATGCATAATATATGGGAGGTTTCCTGAAATTGCAATTAACCTTAGTTAAAAAGTTTCGCTTGGGCCCGAGTGCATTGATTGATTGCCTGCAGGATCCGGCTGAGGTGCTCGCACACTCAAAGAGCAAATCCCAGAAGGCCGTCCAAGAGCTCTTCGAAGGCTGGCCAGCCAAATGACATGTTGAGTTGGCATCCTGCTCATAGTTAGTGGCTTCGTCTGCAGGCCGCAAGACGGGTAGCAAGGCCGCCCCGAAAGGGCCAAAGACCAAGTCCTAGCTGGTCATTATTTTGCTACTCGGCTTCAGTTTGGTTGCCTGGTCCAGGTTACCTGTTCTGAGTCAATGTCAGTGAACAAAATGCGCCGCAAAAATCGGGCAGCATTTCCCCTGCCAGCAGGCAAAAGTAGGGACTTGTGAAAACCGCACAGACGCAATCCAGAAAAGAATTTTTCGGAATGTTTTGGAATTTTTCGGAATGTTTTGGAATTTTTCCGAATGTTTTGGAATGTTTCCGAATGTTTAGGCATGTTTTGGAATGTTAGGGAATGTTTCCAAATTTAGGACCGGACTTTCCCCAGCACTTGCAACAGAGGTTGAAGCAGGGCCTGATTTGGAGCCGATTTTGGCTGTTGCTGGACGCCGTTGGTGGCATTCATTGGCCTCTATGCATCAGTCTAAGCTGGCTTCTCAACACAAGTTGTGTATTTCTGATTTCTGCAGCCTGACAATCCCGTGAGGCTGAACTTGAGCGGCACAATGTCATTGCAGATGACATTGTGGAGGGAAGTGAGCCCGGACCACCACAGAATGTGGCCATGGAGGAGCCACATGAAGTGACTAGNATGCACTTTCAGTTTGAACTCGTGTCCGAGCAAAGTCCCAGCTATGAAGCTTGTTGAAGACAAACATGGATTCACCAATTCAGGATCCAGCTGCAGCTGCACTGCCTCGGCCGAGCAGAATTTGTGGCCCCCGAGGGCCGCCAGTGAACACATTTCCTCAAGACATCTAGGGTCGGATCTCACCTCCCGGTTGCCGAATTGCACTCAATGCCAACGACTGGAGGTGGACCAATACTTTCAAGGCTGAAAGCATGTTTTGGATCGCTGAGCTCAAGTCTAAGTTCTATACTCGCAAATTCGATCTGTCCAGCTGGAAATCAAAGCTCAAAGATGTGCATCAAACGGCATGGGTAAAGTGGGACCTGGCCAGAGACATGTGGCCGCTCCCACCAGATGCAGAAGAACAGATGCCGGGAGAGGTCGACGAATCGATCTTCCAGGACTTGGCATCTGTAATGAATGCCTTGCCAGCTCCTAAAAAGAATGACAAGGCAGCCTGAAACGCACAGCTGGCTGGAGGCAAAATGCTTTTGCTTGCTCTCAGGGTCTGGGTTCAGGAGTGCTTGATTGGAGTAGTTGGGCAAACCATACCTGAGTCATTCNCGCACAGCTGGCTGGAGGCAAAATGCTTTTGCTTGCTCTCAGGGTCTGGGTTCAGGAGTGCTTGATTGGAGTAGTTGGGCAAACCATACCTGAGTCATTCCAAAACATTCAGAATCATTACAGGGATTTTTAGTTCGGAATCTCCTCCTCGGCTGCAAAGGGCACGGAAGAAGCACCCCGTTGAAGAAGCACCATATGAGAATCAATGAACGTGGCAGCTTTACAGGCAGCCATAGTTTTGTGTCTGTGCTCCCAGGAGCACTGCTTCCCAGTTTACGGATCTGCGAAAAGCAGATCATCTGCCGTTTCAGGATCTGCACATGTCAGGTCAGCCGTGTTCGCCCAGACGCAAGTCCGCATCACCCCCAAACCCTATTCTAATTATTAAGAAGGATCCAGCCCTAAACCCTAAACCCTGAACTCTATATTAAGAAGGACCCGAACCCTATAGGTCCCTTAAAGGATCCCTTAAGGATCCCCTATAGATCCCTTATAGATCCCTTAAAGGAGACCTTAAGGATCCCCTGAAAGACTTAACAGCCTTCGATCCCTAAACCCTAAACCCCCAAAACCCTAAACCCTAAACCTCCTAGACCCTAAACCTCCCAAACCCCAAAGCCTAAACCCTAAACCCCGAAGGACCCGACAGCCTTCGATCCCAAGAATGCCGCGCATGAAGGCTTAGGGGCTGAGTAGGTAACCTTTGACCTTTTGGGGCTTACAGTGGAAGCCAAAAAGTTGGAACATTATTAGCCTCATGCCCTTAAAGTAAAGTATAGGGAATCCCAGCACTAATCCTCCTAAAGCCATGTTCCAACTTTCTGGGGTTCACTGTATATAATCATACTATAATTAAAAAGGTTAACCTTTTTTGGGCTAGGGTGCTCAGCCCCTGAGAAGGTGTCGCATTTTGGAATCACTTGGAGCCCTCCAGTTGGATCTTCAACAGCACCGATACTTGGAGGTTCATGGGTAGTTATAAGGGTTCCTTTAAGGGTCCTTTAGAGGGATCTATAGGGATTCTATAAGGGTATAGGGTTTAGGGCCTACTTGGAGGTTCATGGGTAGTTATAAATGGGGTTATAAGTAGGGTAACTATACTTATAACCTATATATTAGGGTAACTATACTTATAACCTATATTAGGGGACTTATAACCCTATTTGAAGCTACCCATCAACAGCACCGATACTGGGTTCTTGATAAGGAATCTTATTGGCCGTAAACTCAACTCTTCAACTTTTGGGGTTCTTTTAAGGTAGTCGATTCTGAAAGTTTCAACTTTTATTCCCTTGGGTTTTGGGCCAGTGAGGAATTTAGTTTAAGTTACCATAATAGGGATCTATAGTGAATATCCTGGGTAACTGAACTTTAGATCCCTTAACAAGAACCCAGGATATGAATCGGATACGACTGGGAGATCTGATGGCCTTAGTTCACGTCTACTTTGAATGCGCCTGGCGTGCGAACATTGACTTAAAATGGGCCAAGGCCCTTGACGACAGACCGGAGTTGCTTCAATCGCTTGAACGACGGGGCTTTGCACATGCGGAGCTGCTTGTTAACAAGTGGGCCGGCTCTTGTCAAAGACGCGAGGAAGCTTTGGATGCTCCCTGGCTGGCATCACGGATGTGGTTTCATCCGCCATCGGACGGCTCCTATACACCAAGGCCTTTTCCTAAAGAGTTCAGTTTAAAGAACCTCGAATGTGGGCACAGCTTGAAGAAACATAAGCAGTACCCCCTGGATGGTATTCTTTATGCTCCACCTGGGCGTGGCCATCGCTTGGTGAAGTACCTCTCTGCAGGTCCTTCATGCCCATAGCAGGTGCGATCGCGACATGCATCGTTGGCTCGTTCTCAGCTTGAACCAATGGTATGAGCTGCTGGGTTTTGTTGAGGAATTTAGCTTACTTCGGTATAACTTACAATAGTAAAGAAATTTTTTACTATAGACTATAGATCCCGATTCTGGTACCTTAAAATGGCATCCTTAACGACAGCCCATGTTGACAGGAAGAAGACGCAACCTGGAGCACACCCCGTGCCGGTGGAAGGAGTTGGTGCATCAATTGAGGGATCATCCAAGTTCACTGTGACATTCTTGCCTGGCACATGCTGGACCTGGAACTACACCATCACGATTGCGCAAGTCAGGTGCAGGTCCCTGTATGATCCTCCTCGCGATGGCATGCTTGCTGAGTGGAACTGCCTGCACCGCGAAAGACTTGATAGACCTTCGCATCACCGGCATCGAGATCGAATCCTCCAGCTGTACTGGTGGCTATGCAGCCTCGGATGCGACGCGGTGTGGAAATTTCGAAACCCCCAAGCCCAAAACACCAAACCTTAAACCCTAAACCCTAAACCGTAAAACCCAAACCTAACCCTAACCCTAAAGCCTGAAGGCCCTACACCCGAACAATAATAAACCAGGAATGCCAAGCCCTCTTAAAGATAAACATCCAAAGCCGAAAGCTAACCATGTGCTTGCTTCCAATCGGCGCGCAGGAAAGAGGTGGTCACGGGATTGCTCAGCCCAGCACTTCCAAAAGACCATAGGGGCCTTAACAATTGGAACAGGGTTTGTTCAAGGATTCTTCAAAGGGTTCTTCAAAGGGTTCTTCATATTTAATTGTCAATTACTATGAGGGCTTAGCAGAGGAGCCTGATATAGTACTTAGAATATGGTCTCGGAGTATATTATACTGTGTAGTAGAACCATATTGAAGAGCCCTTATAAGAAGTACTAGTAGGCACAGCAATACTATACGTGACTGTCACTGTTTAGGCCTCTATAACTACCCTAATTCGGATGTGGGGTTCCTTCGAACGACGTATCCCTTCTTATCATTTTGGTGGATCGCTGTCAAAAGATCCGACCAACATAGAGGTTTTGGGGTTTGTCTTTTGGCAACTGTTGCAGGGCTAAGGCTTTTAGGTTTAGGGCCCAGGCTTTCGGACTTAGGTTGCGGGGCTGAGGTTCGAAGCTATCCGAAAACTTAAACCTCAGAAACTTCAACAGCCAACCCACGAAGCCTCCAACCGCTGAACGCCCCGTCCACAGAAGAAAACCCAGAGCCTCCAAAACCCCTTAATTAAGGAATATGTATACCTTAAATTATAATAGGATCCCTTATATGATTTAAGGTATATTCCTTAATTAAAGGGTTTTGGAGGCTCTGGGAAGACCGTACATCACATCTCGTTGCGACAGGCCTTGAGGATAGAGAGCGGGGTTTGGAACTACCTCAACCTACCAGAATTTTTTTGTAGGATCCCTATAAGTTCTATATTCGGATGTATGGTAAGGACCTACGGAAAAGTAGGCTATGGTGGCTTAAGCCCTTTTGGGATTCTGGAGCGGCTTCGTGTGGCAACAAGCCGGTCGGGGTTCCCTAGATACTTGTCGTGCTTGTTTGGTCTCTTTTTCAAGGTTTCCCCTGAAACCCAATCGCCCTGAGCCGTACACCCTAAAGCCTACGCCCTTTCTGCTCTGAACCCTACTTCTTAGTAGCTGAGTGGATACACTTTACACTCTTTGGGATAATATCACCCACTATAAAACTAAAAGTGTACACTTTTTGGGGCTTATGAACTCAGCAACTAAGACTTCGACACGGTGAAGCCCGCGACTGATTGCGCCGAGGATCTGCAGAGAGCGAGGAGGACTGTGAGTTTGCCTTGTGACACAAGGTTCTATGAGGGTTCTATAACAGGTCCTGGGTTTAGGGGTTCAGGGTTTTAGGGGCTTTTGGGCCTTCAGGGCTTGGTTCCTTTTTTTGTAAAGGGCATTGTGGTTGGAGTTTGGGCGTTGCCTTTGCAAGTCTGTTCCTAATGCTTTCAGGAGTTTCGGTGCTGCTTTACGGGTCAAAGGTCGCTGCAGGGTTTGGCATGTAAGATGCTCTTAGGGTTTATGTAGGGTTTAGGGGTTTAGTAGAAGCCAGAAGGTTGGAACATCATTATCCTCAAGTCCGTTAAGGTAAAGAAAAGGGAATCCCTGCACTAAACATGTCCAACTTTCTGGGGTTCACTTTACTATAGTCTCCTTAGGAATTATTGTTGTTCATATCAACCCCAAGAGAATATTAAAAAAGCAGGTCATTTTTATGATTCTGAGGGGGGGGGTTCACTTTAAGGATCCTATAAACCCTACCTCCCTTTGAAGACCTCGAACCCCAGCCAAAGGCCCCTATGAAGGAGCTCGAGGCCTTAACAAGATTTTGACGAATATCTCTTAAATCATATAAGGGCTCCTATCCCAGAGGGTCCATATACACTATTTATGGAATTAGGCCCCAAAAAAACCATCCCTGTTTTGGTTTTGGGGACCTAATTCCATAATGGTAGTGTATGTGGGACCCTCTGGGTATGTAGTCGCATTCAAAAACCTAAACCCGAAACCCTCTGAGGGATATTCCTTGATTCAGGGGTTTGGGAGTCTCTGGGTTCTCGGAAGGACGGTGAGCTCTGCATCTCCGGCAGACAGGTGCCAGCGGATTCGCGGGCGCGAAATCCGAAAACGGGTTTTTCCGTTCCCTGTAGGTCTAGGGTTCAGGGTTTAGGGTCTAGGGTTTAGGCTTCAGGGTCTAGGGTTTAGGGTATAGGGTAGGGTTTAGGGGGGTCCCTTTTGAGGGATCTCTGAAGAGTTCCCTGCAAAGGGTTTCTTCAAGAGATCTACAAGGATTTTGCAGATGACACTGAAAGGCGGAAGCCTTTCACCCTAAACCCCTAAACACTAAGCCCTAAATCTTCATTTCAGGGATCCGTAATAGAATTTTCAAGGAGGCCTTAAAGGAACCCTACAGTACCCATATAGTATCCCTTAAAGGAGGAACTTTAGAAAGGAACCCTACAATACCCTTAGAGTATCCTTTAAGGGGTAGTCTGGGGGTTCCGTTCCCTCTAACACGCACTATGAGGTTCTATAATAGGGTGCCCTTTCAATGGCTCTTTTGTCGGGATCTGCAAGGTTCTACAGGGTTTTAGGGTCAGGATTTTGGTATCGATAGGGTGTCAGGCTTGCGGTTTGGGGTTTAGCCACAACGTAGGAGCTGCAACAGTTGTAAGTATGGAATTCAGAACCATTGCATACCATTGCCATCATCTTCTCCATGATGATGAACATTCTCATTTCCACGAACCCTCGCTATCACCATCATACTCATGACGGTGTGCAGAATCACTTGCATATCGAGTGGCTATCTATGTATAAACATGGCCACAAGAATAATTAGTCGCTTCAGGTGTTCGTAAGTCTGACCGTCTGACAATGGAATTGCAGTTGGGATCCTCCCAAAACTATCGAATCACGCTGCAGAAACTCTAAACCTTGAACCACAACAAGGGATCCCGAGAGAAAGACCCGACATTGACCTTACCAGAGAGCCCCAGACCCCTTAATCAAGGAATATACCTTATATTACTGGGCCATAAGTAGGGTAAAGTACACGTATAACTCATATCAGGGGACTTATAGCCCCCTCTTATAACCACCCATGAGCATCCAAGTAGAACTAGAGGAATGGACCGCTATCAAGCTTTTCGGGAAACCCGTGTAAAACTCCAAAATCGAAAAAGGGCTCTGACAAATCCTTCCGTGAGGTGGGTGAAGGCTACCTTAATCGCCCTGAGCTCACAACAAGGAGATGGATCATGACTCGGCGTTACCTTAGATTCATAAGCATTCATGGGGTTTCATGTAAATTTGGGTTCTTTTTTGGGTTCTTCTGCTTTGTCTTGAAGAGGGTTCTGGGTTTAGCTTGTTTGTAAAAGTGGTGTTTGTCTTCTGTGCGGTTTTACTCAAGGGGTTGGGGTCTAGATTCAGTTCAGGGTTTGGGGCGTTACGGTTTAGGAGTAGGACTGTCGGGTTTTAGGTTTTCCTATTTCCTATATCGCGAAACCCTAAACCCTAAACCCTAAACCCTAAACCCTAAACCGTACTACTCTCTTTCCTTTTTGCTTTTGGGTGCCCTTGGCAGTCCAGGGTCCAAACTTCCATTATGTAACCCTGTACATAGCAGCTGAGTAGATACACTTTACACTTTTTGGGATAATATTACCCACTATAAAACTGAAAGTGTGCACTTTTTGGGGCTTGTGAACTCAGCAACTAAGTGTATGTCCTAAAGACTAAACTCCGACTTGAGTGGTAGGGCAAATTAGAGATTCTCGTTACGCGTTTTTTTGCCGGCAGCCGCGTCTGCGGTTTTAGTTTTGGGATTTGGGGCCCGAGACCCTAAACCCTAAACCCAAAGGGTTTAAGGTTTTGAGTTTGGGGGTCGAGGACTTAGGGCGCTATGGCTTCAGGCCTTTTGGGTTGAATGCAGCTGAACCCTGCAGTGCCGCGACGTTTGCTTGGTGCTCCTTTTTTTTTATAGTTTGCTTAATACTTATTGGCTGTAGACTCAACTTTTCAAGTTTTTGGGTTCTTTTAAGGTAGTCGGTTCTGAAAGTTTCAACTTTTATTCCCTTGGGTTTTGGGCCAGTGAGTTTGTTAGATACAATTAATCAGAGATCTTCTTTGCCCCTCTGTTTGCATGTGCGAACGGCAGCGACAGACTGAGGGTCTGCTGACCCCGTCCTTCGACGGCAACTATCAGCTGCAGGGGAAGGTCGTGTTTCGAAACACTTCCCGGGACAGTGTTCTGATGTACGAATTCGACGGCGCCTCGTTATCTTACATGCATGTGAGCCAGAAGGACTCAGATGGACTGCTCGAGTGTTCGGAAGGAAGCAGTTCGCCAGCAGCAGTTCTGGCAAGCTTGGTGAAGAACGCAACACTTCGTGTAGTATGGGTGCTTTTGCCAGGAGACACAACTGCATGCCTTCTCGGATTTGGCTTGAGCAAGACCCGAGCTAACCTGCCTCGTTGCAATGTATAAAAAAACTTTAAAGACCATGAACAGCTACCTTACAACATGCAACAGCCACGCAACCGTTTAAAATATCGGTGTTACGAACAGATACTGCGACTAGTACTGACATCTGACGAGGGAATCGCGACTATGATCGTTGGTAACAGGAATTGCCAGGCCTAGGACTCCATTGAGGTCTGACCGTGCCAGCAAAGCCTAAACCCTGAAACCCCACAAATCTCTCAAACCTAAACCCTTCAAGCCATTAACAGGAAAATCTAGACTCCTGAGGAGCAAAGGCCACAAATACCCTCAAAGCTTGCTGTGCTATTTAGGGCTCTAGGGATGCAGCGATACAGGACTCTACAGTCTCTACAGGAGGATGTTGCGCAACTGTTTCTTTCAGATTTTATGCTAGCTATGTTTCGGTGACCGTGTACAGTGTTCCGGTGTTGGTATGGGGATACTTATAATAGAACCCTATCTCAGATGAGCAACATGTACCTTTGCACCGACTATGAACAGATGCATATTGCAGCCAGAATCCCTAAACCCTAAACCTAAACACACACACACACACTAAACCCTAAAATTTGCATACCTTGAGCTTTTGTGTCAGCCCCACGGTCGATACACAATCGGGCACCTTAACAAAACATCCTGCAGAAGCAACACTATCAAAGGGTGGGATGAATTAGGGTTTAGGGTTTAGGGGGTATGTGGGGTAACACTGGAATAAGAGTCCTTATGTAAGGGATCCTTAATCCTACCTGCATCCCACCAATCGAGGCCTTCAACACTATCATCAGAGTTTGTGCGGAACCTTCAACTCAATCCTACACCCCAAAACTCTAAGCCCTAAGCCCTAAACCCCAAAACCCTGAACGCCTTAACCCTGAAATCTGCGAGTGGTGAGTGGATGCCGCACGTGGTGCCCCTCATCGCACAGTGCTCCTACATGGTTGACATTTTGTGCTTGCTCACCAAGTCCAAGAGGATACCTCTCGCTATCGCTACAATCCTTTTTGAGCTCAAAATGAAGCCTCATTGCGGTTTGGCCGATGGATCTGGGGTCTTGATGCTGAGGCACGCACGGCACTTACACAGAGTTGCGAACGGTGGTCCAGACAGTTGGTAGGCGCAGGAACCTGGAGAAACGCAGCTGCTGTGTGTTGCAGTGAGCTCGGATGGAATCTTGGAGCCCTTGCCAGGGTAACAGTTGATGTTGCTGCCGTGCGTGCTTCGCTGTGGCTACAGGGGGAAACCACGCTTGCAGGTAGGATGTTCCTTTCAGGCCACAGGTCGGCAGCATCCAACTGGTGCAAGCGATCCTTAGAAAACCTCTCTTCTCAGGGCATTCTTGACTGGCCACTGTGGGTCCTCACTGGAAAGCCTGAGGAATGTTACAAGCGCTACGTTCGAGGAATTCTGGTGCAAGCCGAACAGACAAGACTCGAAGCCGCCGTTTTAACGCACAAGTTTCCGATTGCGTGCGGCGAACTGGTGTCTCCGCCATGCACTCTTGTGAAAGATCTTCTAGCAATGCGCGCTCCGTGGAAGACGCTTCTAGGACATAGAGCAATCATCATGCTCAGGTGCGGATACGTGACGCTGGGTCATGTGGATGGGCGTCAGTCACAGGCCAAAGTTCAAGCTTGTGCGTTTTGCCAGAGACATTACTCTAACGTAGTCTTTCATGCTGTTCGCGCCTGCCATTGCTTTGATGCGCTGCGGCAAGAATGTCTAGCCTTGGGAGCAGACTTCTCTAGCCTGCGCGTGCTGGCAACATCGATCAGCCACGACGCTCACCCCAAAGTGGTGCAGCTAGCTGAGGACATCTGTGGCGAGCAGAGAGCTTCTGGGGGTGGAAGATGTGAGAAATGCTTGCATGTGACGTGAAGGGAGCCTCGCCCTAGTACTGCGGCGCAGGGAATGGCTGGCCTCACGTATAGGGCCCCTGCTAGACAGCATCTTCGCTTGTGCCCACAAGCTGTCCATCTGGACTGACAACCAAGCAACCAACCTAAACCCTATATACCTTTCTAGCACCCTTATAAGAACCCTAAGAGTTCTTGTTTTAAGGAACCCCAAAACCCTAAGGGGGTCCTTAAGGGAGGGTGGTAGAAGGGGGGAGGGTCCAAGGGATCCTTAGGGAACCTTAAGCGAACCTTAGGGAGCACTAGAGAGAACCAGGGATTAGTATGTTATCTACCCCCGTTGGAGCCCCCCCAGAAGGATACTATAAGATGGAATGTGAATCTGCAGGCAGTTTCGGGAGCATGCCCCTCTGGGGCGGATCTACCTCAGCCATGGCTCCCAGTGCAGGATTTACAGCAGGATTTAAGGTGTGGGGCTAGGCTTTAAGTAGCGTTTCGGGCTTAGGGTTACGGGTTTAGGGTTTTAGGGCTTAAATAAGTATGGGAATCGGGATGTTCGAACTTGGTCCAAGATCTCGAGTACAAGGCTCACGGTATATTACGTAAGTTGTCATGCGAAACGACCTCGAATGTAATTCGCTGTGGTGGTGTCGAGTATGTTTGGCACTATTCCATGTACTGTCGCGGGATGACCTGGCTTGAAAGCCTGCAGGCGCTTCTTGTTTGCAAACGCAGCACGAGTTGAGTGGATGGTGTGCACAATTACAGTGCTGAGGATGACGGTGATCGAATCAACAGTGTTAGCAGACTAAGTTTGGGGGTGTAGGTTTTATACAATTACACAGGCTGATACAGCCCAAGTTTAATAAGGACAACCATCCGAAAACAAACACACCAGTTGATCATGCAGCACTGCGAAGACGTTGAACAATCAGAAGCAGTATCAACGTGGTGGAAGAAGAAGATGATGATTAATGTCATGCCCGCAGCAGAGCGGTCGGTGATTGACAAGTCCTCTCGCTGCACCAATGGCTACCATTGAGCTCTTTGGGATCTGTATAATTTTTGGGTGGCGGGCTTCCGATGTAGTCGGGATGCAGCAGCAGCATCATAAAACCCTAACGCCCTAAACCACAAATCCCTAAACCTTAAAGCCCTAAACCCTAAAGCCTCAACAAACTCTAAAGCCTACTCAAACGCCCTAACGCCATAAACCCTAACGCCATAAACCAGTACTTAGCTTCGAGAGTCTTGGATTGAGGAACGGGCATCAAGAAACAAGAACTTGAGGCTGAAGTCCTAGGGGTGTAGTGGTGTAATATAGGGGCCGAATTAATTACCAATACCAGTTTTGGGGGTTCCTTATTATAATTATTGTATAATGGGCCCCAAAACCCTCTTCTAGTTGTTAAGGTCCCTATAGTAGTGTCTAGAGTTAGATTTCGGGTTTAGGAGTGTAGTGTAGGGCTGGTAGTGTGCAGGTGTGTTGGTTTTTTGGTTCGGCTAGAAACTGAACCCTGAACTCTAAACCTGGGATGGGGGCGCACCCGGACCCCACACCGACCTCCTCAGGGTCCCTTGTTATGACTTTTGTGTATACTTCCTCAAAACGGCAGCTTATTTGGTTTTAGGGTTCAGGGTGAAGGTAGGGTTTAGGATTTAGGAATGGTTGTCGTGAGGGTTTAGGATGAAGGATTGGGTTGCATCGTCGTTCACGCTTCAGGGAGTGGCAAGAAAGCCCCCCCTTTTGAAATCTGTAAACACCCGACATACTAAAGCCCGAAACCCAGAACCCTAACAATCCTACATCCCATGTAAACTATACACGCATCTTCCCCATACCCATGCAGACGAAAACCTCGCAGCCCTAAACCCTACTATAGGGGCCTTAAGAATTACCTATACTATTTTGGTGTATCCTCATTATAACTATAGTATAATGGGCCCCAAAACCCTATTCTAATTCATTATTAAGGCCCCTATGTTACCCAGAGCCTCCAAAACCCCTTAATTAAGGAATATACTTTAAATCATATAAGGGATCCTATTATAATTTAAGGTATATTCCTTAATTAAGGGACTTTGGAAGCTCTGGGTACAAGCCTGAAGCCCTGAAAGCCGAATCCTGCAAAGCCACTTGTTCAAAGCATTACCCGGGACCTGTTCTGCCGCCTTCAACGTCGTCAAAGCTGCGGCGCCGGCAGGGAGCCCAGTACCCCTTAATAAAGGAAGGCAGCTTAAACCATCATATTAAGGCCCATATATTTTCAAGTATATTCCTTTCTGGGCGGGGGGTTTTACCGCACAATTTAGGTTTTCTATCACCCTAAATTGGGTGCTGGTCTAATCTGCATCCCCGAAACCTACAGAGTAGTAGGTTATGATCCCTTCAACTATAGGGTCTAACCCTGAAAACAATAGGTTTGTGGTGTCCCAGGATTTTAGGGGTACTTAGCAATAGTTGTTCATCTTTGGTTACTTTAATCCCTAAGAAACAGCTAAAAATTACAACTTTTGCTAGGGGTCTAAGTTCAGTAGAGGGAAGGTTTAAGGTTCAGGTGTTGTTTTTTGGACCAAACGCCCTTCGCCTTAAACCTTACCCTAAGGGTCCTAACAGAAAAAGTAGTACATGGGCCTTAATCACTAGAATAGGGGTCCCTTTAAAGGGATCCCTTCAAAGGGTTCTACAAGGGATCTATAATAGGGTTTGTACAGGGTTCTATAGTAGGGGCGTCAATAATTAGGATAAGGTTTTGGGGCCCATTATACTACTATTATTATAATAAGGAACCCCCGAAATAGTATTGGTAATTAGTTAAGCCCCTATATATAGTATTTCTGAGCCCCCAAAGAGACTTTAGGAGCTAAACGATTAGAGGTTCCGGTTATGGGGTTTCAGCCTAGAATCTTGGAATGTGTATGAAGTAATATCAGATAATGTGTGCTCGGAGCACCATGTCTTTGCCCGAGGGCATGAGCCCACAACCCCGAACCCACATCGTGCATTCCTGAAACAAATTCCTGAGGTGAGTTTTAAGAGACATGGAGAATTTGATGCAGCGCTTCCCGGAGAAAAAGCACCTTGACTTTCGCAGTGGACATTAACTCGGTTTAGTTTTACCTTTTCCGGTTGGATGTAGAGTGTTGGTTTTGGGTTTGGGGTTTGGTCTGTAAGGTCGGGTTTAAGGTTTGGAGCAATAGGGCTTTGGGCCAGGAGTTCTTTCGTAGAGGTCTTGAACTTGTGACAAGCAGACCGGCCATTGAATTCTCGGAGCCTGAATCCTGCATTGAAAATCCTCCACTCAGGGACTCTTTCTATCGGGGCTTGAATAATTGCGAAAACTGTCTTTTTTGCTCCCTGTTGGAGCTCTAGTACAAGATCCACCTCAAGGCCTGATACTAAACCCCTAAACCCTAAACCTTGAACCTTTTGCGTGGCCTACATGGAACAAGCCTTGCATGGAAAGAAGCGGTGTGCCCTCAACTCAGGAACAGTTCGATTGAGGAGACTAGCTACGTCAGTACTACGGTTGATGATATATATCCTGCAGTACCCGTAATAAGGAATATACCATAACTCTCATAGTTTAGGGTCCTTAAGGTAATGCAGGATTTATATCATCGACCGTAGCTTGCTTCAGGGAAGACTTGTATGACAGAGGCTCCACTGTGAGCCTCATAGGCTTCGGATACTACAGGGGCCTTAATAATTACCTGTGCTATTTTGGGGGTTCCTTCTTCTAAGCATAGTATAACACACGCCCCAAACTCTATTCTATTTATTAAGGCCTCTACATTAGAGATTTACATGGACTTTAGCACCGGATTTGTGCGAAACGGCGTGCTTGCTTTGATGTCTGGTTGACAGCGACTCCCAAGAGCCCTCAACTGCTTGGAGGGTCGGGGGACTTAGTAATTGGTTATTTTCGGGACTTATAAGTACCAGAACCCCAGTTAGGGTACCTATAAGTCTACTTACTACCTACTTACTAAGTCCCCCGACCCTCCAAGTAAGGAATATTTGGAATATTATTTATATACCTCAACTATGACTAGGTAGGGCGTGGGGACATTTTTATATTTTCCCTTATTGGCCTTAAGAGGATCTGATACACTAATATTTTAAAAAGCTTGAAAAGCTCACCTTGATGAGATAATTCTTAAGATCATCTGCGGTGTGTTCCTAAGCTCAGGGGCTTTCGAGACTTTGGTTTCTGGGGCCAATGGTCAAGAAACTCGAGGTCTCTGGGTATTTTGGGGTTTAGGGATTTAGGGTGTGGGGTTTATTTTGGTCTTTTTAGGGTTTGGGGTTTATTTTTGGTCTTTTTAGCCCTAAACCCTAAACCCTAAACCCTAAACCCTAGGTTTAGAGTTTTTTTTTGGGGGTGCAGCTAGCACGCCAAGGTACGACGTCACGAACTACATCGAAAGCTTCCCGGACAGAGCGGATCAGGGTTCAGGGAGCTTAGGGCTTTAGGTTAGGGTTTAGGGTTTAGGGGTTTAGGGGTTTAGGGGTTTAGGGTTTAGGGGTTTAGGGGTTTAGGGGTTGAGGGTTTAGGGTTAGGGGTTAGGGGTTTAGGGTTTAGGGTTTAGGGTTAGGGCTTTGCACGTTGGATTTGAGCGTGTAGCGCCAGTTCTTTTCTGTTCGAGTCTCACTCGAACCGGTTCGAGTTTCAGTCGAACCTGAACAGCGCAGCTTCAACAACTCTGACACCCAAACGACATGCATGGACCTTTGACTGGTCTTCGTGTGCTATTTGGCTAAACCCTAAACCCTAAACCCTAAACCCTAAAGTCAGCCTGCTCAAAGCCTGTCATCTGACGATGGATGCGCCCGGCACATGTCTGTCTGTACGTCGGTCGGTCTGCTGTCATGCATGCATCATTAAGTATGTGTGCATGTATGCATTCATGCGTATTATGTATATGTAGATGTATATGTACGTGTGCATGGATGGATGGATGGATGGATGGATGGGTGGATGCAGTGCAAGGCCACTATTTCTGCGTGTCGTCTGTCTGCCTGTCCATCTGTCTGACTGTCTGTATGCATGCATGTATGTATGTACGTATGTGTGTATACATACATATTGTTTACATACGGTCCAAATGGTCGTGTATTGTTTATGTATGTATGTATGTATGTTCGTATGTATGGACAGGACTATGTATGTACGTACCTACATATGTATTTATGTATGAGAGGGTGTAAGAATCTTCATGACGCTATGTTCTCGTGTGTGCGCTATCCCGCCCCTGTTGGCATCCAGAGTGACCCTGAACCTTAAACCCGAAACCTTAAACCTAAAACCCTAAACCTTAGACCTTAAAGCCCAAACGAGAAAGCCCAAACGAGTGACCCGGCCGTGAGGCTTTTGCGGTTTGATCTGGTGCCCCTGCATGGGATGGCAAAGCAGAACGCTGATACTGCAGCTTGTCGCTGAGTAATACAAGGGCCTTAACATGTTTTACTGTAATGAAGAACACCAAAATAATGGGTAATTTTAGGCTCCTACTCGAAGGGTCCAAAGGACCCAATAATTAGGTCCTTAGGTTTAGGATAGTAGTTGTGTAGCTCAATATTTAGGAGAGTGTATGGTTAGTAGGTACTTTGACCCTTAGGGCTATATTAGGTAATCTTCAAGCTTTTGGGGTTCATAGGGGCCTATCATACAGTAGAAGCCACATCATTATCCTCATGCCCTTAAGGTAAAGTATAAGGGATCCTAGCACGAATCCTCCTAAATCCATGTTCCAACTTCCTGGGTCAAGGGTGCTCAGCCCACAAGTTGTCAGCACTTCAGAGGACGTGTTGGGATATGCAGCAATACCATATAGGGTGTGTGTGTGTGTGTGTGAGTCCGGAGTAACTAGGCTCATTGCATAACCCAGAGGGTCCAGGTACCCAAATCGTAGGGTTTCAGGTCCCAAAATCCATAACGTATGGCTTTTGGACCTTGAAACCCTACTATTTGGGCACTTGGACCCTTAAGGTAAGGTTGCCACAGTTGTAAATACTTGTAGGACTAATGAAGGTATTTATCACCTTACCCACTAAGTCCCATGATCCTCAAAGCCCGAAAACCCTAAACCTGAAAACCTATGCTCGACACCCCTGAACCCTAAACCCTAAAACCCTAAGCCCTAAACCCTAAAACCCGAAACCCTGGTGAGAGTACGGGTCACGAGATGGCTGTACTTGGAGGTTCATAGGGGTAATTATAAGTGGGGTGATGAGTCCCCTAGTATGGGTTATAAGTATAGTTACCCTACTTATAACCCTATACTTATAACTACCCATGAGCCGATCCGTGTCCACCAAACATATGAACCCAAAGCCCGATCCTGCCACCCGAAATTGCCCTGCGCAAGTAGACCTGACAGAATCTTAGTAGCTGAGTAGGTAACCTTTAACCTTTTAGGGTTCATATAATCCTACTATAATTCGAAAGGTTAACCTTTTTTTGGCTAGGGTACTCAGCCCCTGAGGAATCGGATGCTGAATATCCGGACCCCATGTGAACCTGCTGCTTTGCGAGCTTGTACTGCGGATGCCTCCCCAAGGCAAAGCGAGGAGGTTCTCTACAAGAGAAAGCCCCCCGGACGGAAATGCGAGACTGTTTTGGACAAGGGGCTCCGCGTCTAGGGCCGATCTAGCCTAAACCACCCAGAGACTCCAATATCCCTTAGTGAGGGAGATATACCCGAAATTATAGTAGGATACCTTGTATGATTTGAGGTGTGTAGGGATATTGGAGTCTCTGGGCACAACCCTAAACCCTAAACCCAGGGTTTTGCTTTCGGGCTCGGGGTTTGGGGTCGGATTCGGGTCTACTCGGAGGATCATGAGACGTAGACAGTACTTGGAGGGTCGGGGGACTTAGTAACTGGTTATTTTAGGGACTTATAAGTACCATAACCCCAATTAGGGGTCCCTTTTAGGGTACTTATAAGTCTACTATCTACCTACTTACTAAGTCCCCCGACCCTCCAAGTAGGGTCAAAACAGCCTTGACTGTCGTTGTAAGTGGCTACAAGTAAAGTCACCTTATGCTTTACTCATAGCTATAGCTACGAGATCCCATGATCCTTTAACTAGGCTCCCGAGTCCAGGCTCTAACCCAGTGTGGCTTAAGGCTTCGGTTGTGGTCCAGATGTTCCAATAAGCCCAAAACCCTATTCCAATCGCCAACGCCTCTTTAACTGATGCGTTGTGTGGGTCTTCGTGCTGCTTGTCGCGACTTACGGAGGTATGGAGATTTCTCAGTTGAGGAGAGTTGAGCTCCCCAGATAACCTGGCAAAAGCTCTCAACTACTGCCTGGAGGCTCATGGGTAGGTATAAGTGGGGCTCGAGGTCTCCTTATATGGGCTATAACTTGTAGTTGCCCTACTTGCAGCCTCACCTACAACTATCCATGAACCTGAACGTAAAACCTAAACCCTAAGCCCTGAACCCTATGGAATCCTCAAAAGAACCTTTAAATGGACTCCAAGTAGAACATTTCAAAATCTAGGCCTCTGAGCAGTGTCTTACTTATGCGCACCGCGATGCAGCCATGAACTCATATTTCTGGGAGCCACTCCTGGGGTTTCGTTTAGGGTTTCATATAGGGTGTAGGGTTTAGGATTTGCGGTTAAGGGTTTAGGGTTTAAGTTCCGGGTTTCGGAGTAGGGTTGAGGGTTGAGGGCCTCTGCAGTTTTTGTTAGGTGGCCCTTAGAACCAGCTTGCTCATGACTTTAATCTATGGCTTTGTAAGTAGCGGTGCCTATACATACAGAGTTCGGGGGTCCATTGAATTACGCTCTTAGAATGTCTTAGGCCTGACATTGCAAATTCGGACTACACTTGGGGGCAGGGCTGCCGGTGTTCAGATTTACTTGTGGGTGTGTGGTGTCCGGACTTTCGGCTCTCGTACGTCCAGAGTTGAGTCTTGTTATGTGTAGGCTTTGGAAAAGACAGCAATATTCGTAGATCGTACCCATTATGAAAGTCCCCTAAACCCTAAACCCTGAGATCCTAAGCCCTAATTCCTAAGATCGTAGGCCCTGATCGGGTTCGGCCGCCTCTGTTGATCAATCAGTCCCATGGGAGTGACAGGCGATAAGGCGAAAAAATAGGAGCCTTAACCAGGTAGGTAGCAAACCGTTCGAAAGGGATTAGAGAATTTAACAAACAGGTAGCAAACCGTTCGACAAGGACTAGAGAATTCGACAAACAGATAGCAAACCACTCGAAAGTGAAGGAACTAGAGAGCCTGACCAACAGGTAGCAAACCGCTCGAAAGGGACTAGAGAACTTGACAAACAGTAAGAGGATCTTCTTTACTAACATAATTTTAAAAAGCTTTAAAAGCCCCACCTAGTTAATATTTACCAATACTATTTTGGGGTTTCCTTACTGCAATTATAGTGTAATATACCCCAAAACCCTATTCTAATCATTAAAGCCCCTACATTACCGCTATGGTCGATGCCTACGGTTTAGGGTTAAGGGGGTTTAGGGTTGAGGGTTTAGGGTTCAGTAGTCGTTCCAAATATCAGAACCCCAAGCAAGGACACCCTTTGAAACTGTATATACACTGCCAGTAGCACCCTATAATACGCCATAAGACCCGCACAGCCCCAGGAAAGACTGTTGAAACTAAGGGAAAAGATGCGCTTCTTCAATCCTAAAACCCTGCACCCTGCACCCCTAAACCCTAAACCTATAGATTAAACAAGGAATCTCTGCTGCTCCGGCACGCAGAAGCGGCCTTATGCACAGCTGGGCCACGTGGCTCAGGGATGTCTTTGAGGGGTTCTTCAGGGTGTCTAAACCCGAAACCCTTAAAGCCCGTCAACGTTTGCATGAGGGTTCCATAAACTTTCTACAAAAGCTGTCTGAGCGCTGAAAAGGACCTATGAGGGTCCTGTCAGGGTTCAAGAAGGGCTCCACAAGGTTCCTTTCTATACTTAGGTAGCCAATGGGAGAACTTTAGGTTGTTTGTCTTCTGTGCTTGGAAAGTTCGATCTTTTTTTTGGACCGGCTATTGAAGAAAATATTATTTGGGCCAAACCCTGCCTGAACCGCCAAGCCCTTAACGCCAAAACTCTAAATCCTAAACCCTGCTACTCTAGCTGTTGAGGCCCTCTAGTCCTGGACCCTAAACCTTACACCTAGACTCCTGACGGTTTAGGGCTTAGCCCCGAACTCCCAAACCCTCAACCATGAGCCCCAGAAGTCCAGACATGTCTAGACGCTAGACCCCGATCTCAAACAAAAACGCAGTTTTTTTAGGATTATTCTTTCCTTATCTAAATCTAAAAAGTGTGTGTCCTTCCGGGTTGTAGTAAGTAGGATTACAACAAACAAAGTAGCTAAAGTTATAAACACTTATAACCCCAATCAAGGTACTTGTATCCTTACTTGCGAAGTCCCATGACCCTCCAAATAAACCCTATATAAACCCTATGGTGTTGAGGTACACCTTGACACTTTAACCCTCAGCCTCTAGCCCCAAGCCTCAAGCTCACTCTAATTGTGGCGCAAGTCCTTCAACTTTTCTACTTTTGGGGTTATTTTAAGGTAGTCGATTCTGAAAGTTTCAACTTTTATTCCCTCGAGTTTTTGGGCCCGTGAGGTTTAGGGGATACCCATACTCTTAACCACTTGCTTCCCGTACTGAAGTGACCAAGTCGTCCACTGAAAGGTTCTGTAGAGCTGCACGATGCCTGCTGCGGTCTCTGTGTAGCGGCCCTGGGAAGGGGGGTCATGCTTGGGATTTACCTATACTAGGGTTTAGGGTTTAGGGCTAAGGCATTTAGGTTAAGTTACCATAATAAAGAAACCTTATTATTTACTATAGCTCCGTATTGGTAACTTAAACTGAATTCCTTAACAAGAACCCAGTATAGTATCCATTATAGTTCCGGTTTCTCCTTCAACCAGTTTTATATTTAGGATCCTACACGTGTTAGGTGGTTGTGCAGGGTTTGCTTTGGGGGTGGTATATGATGCATGTTTGGAAGGTCCTGGGTTTCGGGCTGCAGGCATTGGGTTTAGGGTTTTGGGTTTTGGGTTTAAGGTTTAGGGTTTGGGGTTTAGGGTTTAGGGTTTGGGGTTTGGGGTTTAGGGCGGTTTGGGGTTTGAGCTGCAGGTGCGGCTCTGGGCGTTCGAGGGTTGAGGTTTTGCAGAGGTGATTCTGAATGAAGTTCCAGATTTGGGGTTCCTGTTTAGGGCACGTACAAAGTTGAAATATGCAGGGTTTGGGGTTTAGGGTTTAGGGCAGCCTTACAGGGTATGCTATTTGTCTGCCTTGGCCTGTAGAATGTCATGTTCCTTCGCCTCCAAGCCTTTTTCTCCCCCCGCCGGCCCTACTCCAATCTTAAGCGGGATCCTTCTGAAGCCAAATTCTTGCCCATCCCTATTTCTTCCCTGACAATTCTGAATAACCCAGACCCAGCTCCCGTGATTCCTAAACCCTAAACGCTGAACCCTAAACCCTAGACCCTAAACCCCTAAACCCTGAACCCTAAACCCCTAAACCCCTAAACCCCTAAACCCTAAACCCTACACCCCTAAACCCTAAACCCTAAAAGCCCACTCAACATAAACCCCATAGCCACCCTAAGCCCTCAACCCCGAAACTCCCCCAAAACCGCTCCCAAATAACAAGACAAAACCCTAAGGGTCCAAAGGACCCAATAATCACTATGGTCTCCTTAGGAATTATTTTTTATTTTTGTTTATATAAAACCCAAGAAAATATTAAAAATATTATTTTTATTATGGTTCAAAGGGGGGTATAGATCAGGTACTGCAGCTTGTCGCTGAGTAATACAAGGGCCTTAATTTTAGAATAGGGCTTTGGGAACATGTTGTACTGTAATTGTCGTAATGAAGAACACCAAAATAATGGGTAATTTTAGGCCCCTACCCTAAGGGTCCAAAGGACCCAATAATTAGGTACTTAGGTTTAGGATAGTAGTTGTGTAGCTCAATATTTAGGAGAGTCTTTGGCTATTAGGTACTTGGACCCTTAGGGAAACTTCATTCCCATCAAAAACTCGAAAGTTTCGGGTTTAGGGTTAGGATTTCAGGTATTTAGGGTTTCGACTTAAGGTTCAGGGTTTTGTTTCGGGTTTAAGGGAGCTCTAAATCCACAACTGTAAACTCTAAACCCAACACCCTGAACCCAAAACCGTAACATCCATTGCTGCCCAAAACGGGCTTCGGACTGAAAGCGGCGAAAGAGGCCCTTACAAAAAGATGTAACAGCCGTAACACGTCGACCTCGAAGATACCCTCCAAGGTCACGATTAGTTCCAACTTGGAGAAAGTTAACGAGAAAGGCTGGGCCAATACCGACTTGCCCTTGCTGGGGCTTATAGGGATTGGGATGGTTTGGGGGGTTGGGTTTAGGGCATTGAGTTTAGGATGGTTTAGGGTTTAGGGTTTGGGATGGTTGAGGGTTTAGGGTTCGTCAGGAGCCAAAATTCCCCCCAAACATGAACTTGTGAGTAAGATACGGGATATCTCTGTTGGCTTACTTCAAGAATGGGTTAATGAATAATTATGGGATATCCCAACACTCGGAACCTAAACTCGGCCTAAGCCTCACCGCCCCGTTGGCGGCGGCTTTTGCCACTTGCTGCTCAGGTCGGAATACGTTACATGGCATCGCCCGCATGAGCTTGATCTTTGTTGGGGTGGGGCTGTCCCGGGCGCCCTCACCATTCGGCATAATTAAATGTTCCTGGATCTTTTCCTCAGCTCACAACTAGTAGTCTAGTACCTATAATGCATTGGCTTTCATGTACCACGAAACCCGATTCGAACTTTCGACGTCGCCAAATTCAGCCATGTAAAGACAGAAACCAGAAACCGTAACAAGCCTGGCAAACACCCAGTAAAAAC
This sequence comes from Symbiodinium sp. clade A Y106, assembly GCA_003297005.1. Lineage (NCBI taxonomy): Eukaryota > Dinophyceae > Suessiales > Symbiodiniaceae > Symbiodinium > Symbiodinium sp. clade A. The sequence goes on along the minus strand of BGNK01001189.1, from coordinate 59,400 downwards.
TTGAGAAAGCTAAACCCTAAACCATAAACACCCACTAAAAATTAAACACCCAGTAAAAAATAAGAAAGCCAATCCATTTCTTCTTTGAGGAACCCTTAAGGAGACTGGGACTCTCTTCTAATGCCTCGCGCCCCTGCACCACCCTAAGCCCGAAATCCTCAAGAAACCCAACGGTACCTTACAGGACTTAGGGTTCAGGGTTTAGGGTGTTCTTTAAAGTGTGGGTTCTACGTGGTACCAAACTTGAGACCCTAAACCCTAAAAACCCTAAACCCTAAACCCTAAACCCTAAGGCTTTTGGAATGCTTTTTGGAGCCTGGGTTTAGGAGAAAGCCCATGAAGTCCAAAGGCGAGGGTGGCATCAAGCCTTTCTTTGGCGTGGATCGTCCATACACCGAGGACATTCGCGAACCCGGGGCTAGGTTTGAGGGTTCGTTACTTGGAGGGTCGAAGGACTTAGTAACTGGTTATTTTAAGGACTCCAATTAGGGTCCCTTTTAGGGTGTTTATAAGTCTACTTACTACCTACTTACTAAGTCCCCCGACCCTCCAAGTAGGGGTTACTGGAAGGGTACATATAAAGGCTACCACAGGAAATTTGGGTTGAGGGGCCTCGATAACTAGAACAGTGTTTAAAGATCTTTAAAGCGAGGGGTCTAAATTAGGGTTTAGGGGTTTAGGGTTTAGGGTTTAGGATTTAATAGTTAAGGCCCCTAAATCAAGCCCCACTATCAGCCCGGAGGAAATCTGCAACGAGCTGCGCGCCCGCATGGAGGGGCGAGGCGACACCGCGCAGCGGCGGCAGTCCCTCGACCGAAGGGGCTGAGGTTAACATGTTAAGGGTTTAGGTCTGAGGGTCCAGAAACTCGGCTTGAGGGTTAAGGGTTTAGGTTTTAGGGCTCCGGAGTTTAGGGTTTAGGGTTTAGGGTTCAGGAGTTTAGCGACTGGGGTGCAGGATTTGGGTTTAAGGGTACGTCCCTGAGACTGCCGGGTTTCTGAAAAGGGTGGTCTTAAGGGTCCCTTTAAAGGGATCTATAGGGATTCGATAAGGATATAGGGTTTAGGGACTATTTGGAGGTTCATAGGGTAGTGATAAGTGGGGTTGTGAGTAGGGTAACTGTATTATAACCCATATTGGGGGAACCTATGAACCTCCAAGTTCGCAATCTGTAAGGGCTCCTTCAAGGGTTCCCTCAAAGGGTTCTAGAAGGGTTTATAGAGTGCGGACTGTAGGATTCTGTTTGTGTGTCTTTGTTCCATGTGTTTTGCTTTAGACCTGTTGGGGTTTTCGGTGTAGTGTTTCGGGTTTGGGGTTCGGCTATAGGGCCTTAATTTCGACTGCCAGTAACTACCCAGAGAGCCCAATACCCCTTAATTAAGGAATATGGCTTAAATTATATAGGGCTTCATATTATGATTTAAGCCATATTCCTTAATTAAGGGGTATTGGGCTCTCTGGGTATAACTAGCCTTTCAGATGTTCTCAAGTTGAGAGCTCAAGGCGAAGTTGTTACGACCACAGAGCCCCGGCGAATCATAACCCTAAAACCTAAACCCTAAACCTTAAACCCCTAAAGCCTAAACCCTAAACCCCTGAAACACTGTGAGGTTACGAGCAGGGTAACTACAATTATCACCCTTGTTAGGGGACTTATAAACCCACTTTTTGCCACCATGAACCTCCAAGCACGAGCCGTCGCTTAAGTGGTTTGTTGGAATGCTTCAATGCTTTTTGTGGTGGGTTCAGATTATAGAGTATAGGAGATGCAGTCAATGTTGAGAAGAATGAAACGTTGTTCAAGAGGGACGCCGGCTTCTATATGCGTATCATATCCCCTATAAGAGCACATGTTCCTCTGCAGCACTAAACCTCTAAACCTACAGCTTAAGCCGACAACTTAGAGGGAGTCTCGAGAAACTTAAACCGAGAACGTAGAGAGATTCATGAAACCCTATACAAACGACAAGGCTCCCATACGACCCCTACTAAACTCTAAACCCTAAACCTAAACCCTAAAAACCCTAAACCCTAAAACCCTAAACCCTTGAGCTTAGGCAGACGTTCTTGCTCGATACTTGGCAGCAGACCGCCGTGCCTTAATTTGTGTTTTTTTCTTGTAGCGCTGTTTGTGCGTGTATATGTGTATATGTACATACATACATACATACATACATACATACATACATGCGTACATCTATACATGTAGATATGTGTGTGTGAGTATGTACATGTGTTTATGCTATTTGTACAGTAGTTGTATGTGTGTATGTGTATATGTATATATACACATGTATGAACTATATGCGCCGATGTTTAGGTTCTTACCGATAGATAGATAGATACATAGATAGATCGGTCGGTAGATCGATAGGTCTACAGGTCGGTAGATGGATAGAGAGATTGTCAGATAGAGAGACAGGCAGATGGCTAGGTAGATAGATCTTATATCGATAGACACATAGACTGATAGATGAACAGATAGATAGACAGATAAGCAGGTACAAAGGTACATAGACAGATAGACAGGAAGATAGAAGACAAATCGATAGACAGGTAGATAGATAGTAGGTAGGTAGGTAGGTATGCATGTAGGTATGTGTGTAGGTAGGCAGCTAAATAGGTAGGTAGATAGACGGACATATAGCCAGCTAGCTAGATAGAAAAGTAGGTAGTAGATAGGTAGATCGCAAGTATGACAGATAGACAGATAGGCAGAGCGGTGGATAGACAGACAGACACGCAGCCGGGCAGGCAGACAGATATGTAGCCGGATGCATGAACGGATGCATGGATGGAGGGAGGGAGGGAGAGGAAGAGAGAGACAGGGAGAGAGAGAGAGAGAGAAAGACATGGAGAAACAAGGCTGCAGAATATGAGCAAATGGTTTCCCAGATTTATGAGTGTGTTAGCGTTGGTTGTCATCGGCTGCTACAAGGGTCCTGTAGCCTTGCCTTGTAAACGGAGTTTAGAGGCCGTGGTTTCAACCGCTTGCTGTAAGAATCACTGCGTGCTAGCGGACTGGGATTCATCGGTTCCTGTTTCTACCATAGTGGTTTATACAGTTCGGGTCGGGGACCGGAGTGTGGAGTTTCGGGTTTATGGTGTTGAGTAATTACATCGTTTGTCGTGATTAGGGTCTAGATTTGCCGACCTATAGTCCGCGAGCCTTAGCTCACAGGGACCCTTAGGCCTTAGGGGGGTAGGGGGAGGGGGGGTAGGCGGCCCTAATGCCCATAAGAAGGAGCTAATAAGGCTTTTTTCAGGATGTATAGTCCCCTAACCCCCTCCCCCTTACCCCCCCTAAGAATTCCCTATGATTAACCCTCAACCACAAACCCGACATCCGAGGTCCCAGACTTTCAAGCCCGAAGCGCTTTTGTAGAAGCCCAAAACCCTCGGAATCTAAGGACTCATATATTAAGGCTTTTGGGCCCAAAGACCCTACTATATAAGGCTTTTGGGCTATTTTGATGCCCAGGGAAAGTTGGAAACCCAATAGACTCAATCCTTAAGAGCAGTGTATAGGGAATCCCAGCACTATTTGGCCTTCATCGGGTTTCCAACTTTACTTTAGTTGCTGAGTTCATAAGCCCCAAACAGTTTACACTTTCAGTTTTATAGTGGGTACTATTATCCCCAAAAGTGTAAAGTCTATCCACTCAGCTACTAAGTTTATGGGGTTTACTGTAGGGTTTAGGGTTTAGGGATGGCTCCAGCCCAGTGAAGGGTTAATGGGACTTAGGGTTTAGGGTTTAGGATTAGGGTTTAGGGTGTAGGGTTTGGGGTTTAGGGTTGAATTTAGGGTTTAGGGTTTGGGGTTTAGGGTCCCTAACAACCCGGGTGTCCAACTTTTGGGCGTCGACTGTAGCCCCAACCCCGACCCCTGAACCCGAGCCTCCGAAGTAGCCGAGAAACTTCAGCCCGAGCCCTCTTTGCAAACCCTACTTGGAGGTTCCATGGGTAGTTGTAAGTAGGGTTATAAGTCCCCTAATATGAATTATAAGTATAGTTACAATACTTATAACCCCACTTATAACTACCCATAAACCCTAAACCCTATACCCTTATAGACTCCCTATAGATCCCTTTAAAGGGGCCCTTAAGGGAACCCCACTAATAACTACCCATGAACCTCCAAGTATAGATCTTCAACCCTTTCTCTCCTGGGGTTTCTTAGCTAGTGAACGGGGGAACTCTAAATTTTTTGGCCTTATATCTCAGCTCTATCTTAATAAAGTTTGAACTTTTTGGGGCCCGGTTGTTGAAGAAGAGAGGTTTAGAACCCTAAACCCTAAACCCTAGGGTCTTATAGATCCCTTAAAGGATCCCTTAGCGGAACCCACCAAGGCTCCCCGTTCAGACTACTTGGAGGTTTAATGTGGGTAGTTACAAGGGTTCCTTTAAGGGTCCCTGTAAAGGGATCTATAGGGATTCATGGGTAGCTAAAAGGGCTCCTTTAAGGGTCCCTTTCAAGGGATCTATAGGGATTCTAGAAGGGTATAGGGTTTAGGGTCTACTTGGAGGTTCATGGGTAGTTACAAGGGTTCCTTTAAGGGTCCCTTTAAAGGGATCTATAGGCATTCTAGAAGGGTATAGGGTTTAGGGCCTACTTGGAGGTTCATGTGTGTAGTTTTAAAGTGGGGTTATAAGTAGGGCAACCATACTTGTAATTCATATTAGGGGACTTATAACTCTACTTATAACTACCCATGAACCTCCAAGAATAAATCTTCAACCCTATAACTTATTGGCTGTAAACTCAACTTTTCAACTTTTGGGGTTCTTTCAAGGTAGTCGATTCTGCAAGGGACCCCCCTTATCCTAACTCCTAAGCCCCAAACGGCGAGGAGCAAGTGACTAAACTTACTGCAGAGCTCCCTCTGATTATGGCGAATCGAGGTATTCAGCAGCTCGGCAATGTTACGGTTTTGGGGTTTACCATGGTTTACCTATGGCCCAGTAAACCAAAAACTTGTTTTTTGTTCCTTGTTTTGATTCCTTTATAGATCTATGGTTCCTGGGCTTATACTAAATAGGTTTTAGGGTTTAGGGTTCAGGGTTCCTGGGCTTATACTGAACCCTAAACCCTATACTTGGAGGGTCGGGGGACGTAATAACTAGTTATTGCATAGACTTATAAGTTGCCTAAACCCCAATTAGGGTCTCCGATTCTGGCTTGAGAGTTCAGGGAATGGACTCTGTATGTCCGCAGGGATTCAACTCAACCATCTCGGCGGGCCTCAAGTAATAAGGGGTCTGAGGGGTTTAGGGTTCAGGGTTTAGGGTTTCAGGGTTTAGGGTTTAGGGCTGAGGGTGTAGGGTTTAGGGTTTAGGGTTTGAGGGTTTAGGGTTTAGGGCTGAGGGTGTAGGGTTTAGGGTTCAAACTTTAAAGAGTAAAGATGTCTTCAGCCAATGTGGAGTTTTGGTGTGTTTCCGTCCTGCCGGTAAAGGCTGCCCTGTTACCTCTGCAGCGTTCTTGGAATGCATGAGGCCTGAGCAGCATAATGGCTGTTCAGCAACCTACTGGGAGAGTGTATACCCTTCCGGGAAAACCGAATTAGAATAGAAACCTAGAAACAAGAATGTAAAAAGTATACCACTGAGACCCTGACACCTAAAACCTAACAAAAATCCGAACCCAATCCCTAAACCTTAAACCCTATAAACCCTAAACCCTAAACCCTATAAACCCTCAACCCTTTGAGGCTTGCTAGCTGGAAGACCCGCAACATGAAGGCTTCTCCGAAAACTCAGAGCCAGACCAAGTAGAACTCTCCACGGTTTAGGGTTTAGGGTTTGGAGTTTCTCTCGGTTGGGAACCTGATATACCTTAAACTACCGCAACCTACTTGTTTGTAGGCTCTTATTGCAAATAAACCCCCATCCCAATGTGGACTATCTAGGGGCTCTACAAAAAAGTGGGGTTTGGTAGTTCAAGGTAGGGGTCTTCACAAGTAGAATAGAGCTTTTTGGCTACAAACATGTAGAAACCGTGAGCCCTAACTCCAAGCTGCAAACCCTAAACAGTCCACAACCAAAAACCAGAACCACACGAAACTCTCACATCCCAAAACCTTAAACCTGAACCGTGGCGTAAAGCCTACCTGTAGCTCAAAATCCAAGCATTTAGAAGGACCCTATGAAGAAACCATAATAAGCACCCCTAAAGAGGCTGATGCTATGGGCCATGGGTAAACCCGAAACTGCAAGCCAAACCCCTTAATTCAGGAACACTTTTACATGAACCAAAGTATATTCCTCAAGTTTATGGCTTGCTGGTATTTCTGGGACCCTTTGCAAGCGCCACAGCCCTACGTCGAAGGTGGCCACCTTCTGGACAGCACTTCAGCTGATTCGATATGTTCAAGAGACCCTACATGGACCCCAAAAGTAAGTATAATAATGGCCTGGCCTGAGCCCTAAACCCTAAACATGTAAACCATCGACCAAAGAGGCTTGAGTCGCAGGGCTTAGGGTTTAGGGTATAGGGTTCAGGGTTTAGGGTCTAGGGTTTAGGGTTCAGGGGCCTCAGGTTTAGGGTTCAGGGTCATTAGGGGGTGGAGAGGAGCGAGTTCCTGAAAATTCGACGTACCTTGTTCTGGATTCCTTGTAGCAAGGTTTTACAAGGTTTCTACTCTTATTGGCTGCAAACTCAACTTTTCAACCTTACTTGGAGGGTCGGGGGACTTAGTAACTGGTTATTTTAGGGACTTCTAAGTACCATAACCCCAATTAGGGGTCCCTTTTAGGGTACTTATAAGTCTACTTACTGCCTACTTACTAAGTCCCCCGACCCTCCAAGTAGGGGTTCGTTTGAGGTAGTCGATTCTGAAAGTTTCAACTTTTATTCCCTTGGGTTTTGGGCCAGTGAGATAAATCTTCAGCCCTCGCTCTCCTACGTAGTAGTATCAGGGCTTTGAGTTTTGAGGGTTCAGGGCTTAGGGTTTAGGATTAAGGGTTCAGGGTTTTGGGCCAGTGAGTACTGACTAGGGCCCCCCCCCCCGTCTTTCTGAATTCCCATGTCTCAGATAGAAGCTTCGTAGCTCGGGTGCTCGGGTGGCATCTACTTGGAGGTTCATGGGTAGATATAAGTGGGGTTATAAAGTCCCCTAAGATGTGTCATAATTAGAGTTACCCTATTTATAACCCCACCTATAACTACACATGAACCTCCAAGTATGCAAACACAGGGTTATCGGGTTTAGGGTTTAGGGGTTCAGGGGCTTCAATACATAATTAGAAAAGACTGCACTAGAGTTTTGGGTTAAAGCATACTATAGATTTACTAAGGAACCCCACGTAGAGTTTAGGAATTAGGAATGCTTAGAGCATAGAGTTTGGAGTAATGCTTATAGAAGCCTGAAGCACTAACTAGTAATTCTACATATTCGGTTTCTGTGATACTCACAAGTTGTCATACCCCAAGACCGCAACGCCCAATTACTTCAACCCTCAACCCCAATCCCTAACCCTAAACCCTAACCCTAAACCCCAAACCCCAAACCCTAAACCCTAAGTCCCATTAACCCTTCACTGGGCTGGAGCCATCCCTAAAGCCTAAACCCTACAGTAAACCCCATAAACTTAGTAGCTGAGGGGATACACTTCACACTTTTGGGGAGAATAGTACCCACCATAAAACTGAAAGTGTAAACTGTTTGGGGCTCATGAACGCAGCAACTATGTAAAATGGGAAACCGAATTAAGGCCAAATAGTGCTGGGATTCCCTATACACTGCTCGTAAGGATTGAGGTTATTGGGTTTCCAACTTCTGGGCTTCTACTATTTAATTCTTTCTTTCAAGACATGGCTCCTCTATGCAGCTTCAGGGGTTTGGGGAAGTTCCAGACCTGAAAAACCTGCAACGCCTTCCCAGCATTTTTTGTTGTTACTCGTTTAGAGTTTGGAGTTGAGGGGTTTAGGGTTTAGGGGGATCGGAGCAATTGGTAACACTATTCTTCAGGGTTGTTTGTCATATGTACGTTGCTAAAACACGCCGCAACCCGATTCTGACCCGATTCTGATTCATAAGGCCCGTATACTATGCACATCCCCGACGTACGGGACCCTAAACCCTCAACCCTAAACCCTGCATAGCCCCAGCCCTGCTCCTCTAAGGGTAGTGTCGAACGTCTTTCCTGGGGAAGCGCCGGCATTCAAGGCACGGGCGCTGCCCTAAACCCTAAACCCCAAACCCCAAACCCTAAACCCTAAACCCCAAACCCTAAACCCTAAACCCTAAGCCCCAAACCCTAAACCCGAAGCCTTGTTTCAGAGTTCCGGGTTTCGGAGCGATTTGGGAGTTTCCGAAAATAGGGGTACCTTATTTGGGGTTCCTTATAATAAGGATCCTGCTATTTAGGGTACTATATTAGGGTCCCCTATTTTCGGAAACTCCCATTTCTTAGTAGCTGAGTGGATGCACTTTACACTTTTTGGGATAATATTAAACTAAAAGTGTACAGTCCTGGACTACTTCTGGGGCGTGTTGCGAGAAGCCAGAGTACTGGTTCGAGGTCATGATGACATTCGAACACAACTACACTTGCACATTCTTGTGGTTTGGAGCAGGTGCTGAGTTCAAGATCCTGCGTTAAAACACTGGTGAAAGTTAGACTCGTGAGGTCTTAGTCTTGCTACCATCCCCTAAACCATACAAGCTAAAGCTTGAACCCTGTATGCCCTATCAGCCATAAACCCCCTACGCCTTGTAAGCCCTGAACCTGAGCCTTATAAAACTCTAATCCCCAGACCCAGCCCCCTTTGTGGCACCAGAAGTCCAGATTGGCTTTGTGCCACAAGCTGGTGGTAACACAATCTTACTCCCCGCTCAGGGTCCAAGTTTCAAGTACCTGATTGTCATGTACCTCCCCAAGAAAAACGCTACCTTCCCTAAACCTTCGAATCGAACCTACTATCCCAAATCCAAGACCCTTCCGTTAAGGAACACTTATTAAATACTGCTTGGAAGCCTTCTATGACCTGAGTACTTTTCCCTGCAGCAAAGGCTACTGCGCGCTCTGAAGGATCGTGAGACTGAGTAACTATAGGGTTTTATATAAGGTAACAAAAGTGATAAATGCTTGAATCCCCGATTGAAGTAACTGTAACCAGACTCCTAAACCCTAAACCCTAAACCCTAAACCTCACCAAGTCCCTTAGACGTCAAACTTCCATAGAACCCTTATACGACCCTTGTAAAAGCCCTATAATGATGCCTTATCTCCTTACTGACTCAGTACCATGATGCTCTAATTAGTCCACCATAGACCTCGGATTGCACTGCCCTAGGCTCCTCTAGCAACCGGAAGATGTTTCTGGGCTGAAGGTTTTTAGGGCCTATAGTGTTAGTTACAAGATTCAGGCTCTCCCAGTGGGTCCTTTTTCTGTTTGCAGCCTTGGTTCCTTAGAAAGCTACCCAGTACCCGAAAAAGAAGCCCTTTTTCTAGTCATTGAGGCTTACCCTTCAGATTCCATAATAGCTCCTTGTTTCCTATAAGTCCCGTCAAAGGTTGTTTTTTCTGTTTGTGGTTTCTCTTATCGCAGAGGGTCATCGCACAAAGTAGGGATTTTGTCATTTATGGTTCGGGCAAGTATCACCCATAGGACATCTTACGACCCCTTTGGTGTGGTTCGAGATCTCCCAGTGCATTCTCTTGCTTATCTTCTAAGGGGAGTGGAGCTCCCAGTTTTGGGCTTCGGGCATAGGGTTTAGGGTTTACCAGGACCCCTCAAGTACCCTTTAAAGGGCTCCAATATTTCCCATTATGAGGTAATTAGGGGCTACAACAAAGGGTAGTTGGGGGGTGTAGGGTCTTAAAGCCACGAGGTGTCCCGGTTTTTGCCTTTGAGTGCAGGATATGGGCTCGTGCTACGTAGAATGCCGCGGATTTGTCTGCAGTCTTGAGGTGTGTAGCTTTAGGGTTTCAGTGCATCGGGACTCTTTTCTCGGTACAGGTGGTGTACTTGGAGGTACCTGGGTAGTTAGAAGTAGGGTTACAAGTCCCCTATTATGGGTTATAAGTATAGTTATCCTGCTTATAACTCATTCATAACTACCCATGAACCTCCAAGTAGGCGGGTTTGCTGCAAAACACGTAAACTAAGCCGCTGAAGGCTCGAAAGAAGGGATATCGCAACATAGACAGGAACCCCAACACTTCAACTGTCGCCCCGATGCTCTAGGGTCCAGGGCCTGGAAATTCAGTTAATACGGAGTTCTAAAGGTTCTTGTTAAGATACTCGAAGTACAGCCTGAAGGGCCTAAACCCTAAACACCGAATCCAAAACCTTACAATTAAACCCTAAACCCAAAAGGCCCTAATCCCTGAACCCTAAGTAGGCTGTTGGGGCAAGCCAGACCAGCTGCCCGTCAGACCTTCGAGCAGCTTTACAATCCCGAGGAAGAGGTGAAATTCGACACGCAGGTCCTTGGGCGCGCACTTAAAGGATAGTTTGACCTAGTAAAAATAACGGTTGTGGATAAGTCTTCTCTACTTACACTTACTCATAACTTATAACCCCAGCTAGTGCACTTGTACCCTAAACCCCTAACCCCTAAACCTTAAACCCCTAAACCACTAAACCCTTAAACCCTAAACCCGAAACTCCAAACCCTAAACACCTAAACCCTCAACCCGAACCCCCATGATCCTCCAAGCTGGGCTCAGGGCTTCGCATTTTGGATAAGGGCTTAATATAACGGCCTTCATAAATACCTACACTATTTTGGGACTCGTTCTTATAATTATAGTATAATGGGCCCCGAAACCCTATTCTAATTATCAAGGCCCCTACTATAGAACCCTACTATAGATCCTTTATAGAAGCCTTTTAAGGATCCCTTTAAAGGAACCCCTGTTCTAAGTATCAAGGCCCCTCTATTAAGGGCTTAGAGGTCAGCTCTCCGGTCCCTGAGCCGCTTCGCCCAGAAACCTCCCAGGACCCCCCAAGAGCCCTTGAATTCATTCCTCAGGGTTTAGGGTTTAGGGGTTTAGGGGTGTAGGGTTTAGGGGTTTAGGGTTTAGGGTTTGGGACCCTTGGCCCGATATCCCTAACCCTAAATCCTGATCTTAAGCCCTAAGCTCTGTAACTTATTGGCGGTAAACTCAACTTTTCAACTTTTGGGGTTCTTTTAAGGTAGTCGATTCTGAAAAGTTTCAACTTTTATTCCCTTAAGGGTTTAATTTATTCCTTAGTAGGGTTCAGGGTTTAGGGGAGCCCTTACTAGTGGGAATTTGGGTTATATTAAAGGGAGCCCTGTTAAACAAGGCCCCTGAAGGGGACGCTAATTTAGAGAACTTTATAGTACCCTTTTGGAGACCTGAGAGCAACCCATTATAGATCCCTTTTATTCCCTATGGCCCTTACTAGTGGGTATTTGGGGTATATTACAGCGTAGTTTTGGGGGTATGGCGGTTTGGCCTATCTCGAGTAGCACTTTTAGTGCCCAGGGTCGTGGGTTCAGAGTTTAGGCTTGAGGCCTGGGGTTAGGGGTTTAGGGTTTAGGCTTTCAGGGTTTAGGGTTTAGGGTTTAGGGTATCGTCCTTCTCATAGCCCTATGGAAACCCTTCTAGATCCCTGTAAGGAACCCTAAAGGGAGCCCTTCCATCAACTGCCCAGTCCTGGCAAGTGGTTTGCTGCCTCGAGCAGATTTGCGGCTGTGTCGACCGACGCTTGGCAACACAACCCCAAAGCATACTCGATACCCGTAGGCCCCAAAGTAGTTCCTTTGGGGGGTTCATATTCTATAAGGTAATCCCAAGAAGGAACTACTTTGGGGCCTATGGGTAAGGCTCAAAATCAGAACGTAATCCTTACGCAAACCCCGCAAACAATGCGAATTGATGGCCCATTACCCGTAAAATGCTATCAATTATTCTACATACTTTTGGGGTCCAGGTAAACCCAAAGCCATTGAAATTCCGAGCCCGAAATGGCTATGTCAAGCCAGTTCAGCAAATCTGTAAAGTCCCCATCCCTTAACACCCCAGCTAGCCCAAGGCCCTAAGCCCCGGTCCCTGAACACAAAAACCTTAATATTCATGAACCAAAATCACCTAGACGTAAACTTTGGCGTGGGATATCCCAACATTTTACCCATAGCCTCCAAAACCCCTTAATTAAGGAATATGCCTTAAACTACAATAGGATCCCTTCTATGATTTTTGGTATATTCCTTAATTAAGGTGTTTTGGAGGCTTTGGGTAGCTTACTTTAAGAGGGGATGGCGGGATGTCCCTCCCAACCTTCTGGTTGTTGTTCAGGTGCTTCTCATGGGTCCCTGCTAATCCCTGTACGCCTCAAGCCCTAAAGTAGAAGCTGGAAAGTTGGTGCACCATGATGCTTTGAGGTAAAGAAAACTACATACATGTGTAAATATATATATATATATATATGTATAAATATATATATATATATATATAGAATATTTGTTTAAAGGTAGACACACATACACAAACCACACATATATACATGTATGCACTCACATACATTCATTCACACATGTGTTTATGTACATACATTTATACATGCACATATAAACATGTTCGTATACATATACAGGTATATATATATATACATACACACATACACATGCATGCATATATATATATGTATAGCTGTATTTACATATGCATTGTAGATTAAAGGTTTCAGGTTTTAGGAATTAGGATTGGCGTTGGAGCTTGAATCATGGTTTGGTTTTTGTCGAACTTCAGAGACTGGGTCTCTCGTGGGCCCTTGTGTGGTCTTAGGTTCCTTACTGGGAGGTTCATGGGTAGTTATAGGTAGGGTTCTAAGTCCCCTGGGCCAAAAGTATACTTGCCCTACTTATAACCCCACTTATAAATACCCATGAACCTCCAAGTAAGTAGGTTCCGTACAAGACTACCCAACACCAACAAGCAAGCCTTTTTTGGTCCTAGGTTATTGAGCGTCCGAGGAGATACACCCTGACCCCTACACCCCAAACTTTCAGAGATGCCCAGAGAATCTCAAACCCCTTAGCGAAGGAATGTTCTTGAATCATATTATGGATCCCACCAAAATTAAGGTATATTCCTTCATTAAGGGGTATTGGAGTCTCTGGGAACCCTAAACCCTAAAGATCCCTTATAGAGCCCTTAAAGGAACCCTAGGTCCCTAGGTATTCTTTAATTAAGGGGCATTGGAGTCTCTGACAGTCTCTGGGTGATCTTCATGAGCCCCCTATACTAAATCCCCATTATGCCCCTTGTAGAACCCTTTTAAGGATCCCTTTAAATGAAACCTTTTAAAGGAACCCTTAAGGATCCCTTTAAAGGCACCCCTATTAAGGCCCCTATAAACCGGCTCTACGCTCTTTTCGGGCCTGGGACATCCTTGTTCAAGCTGGCTTCCACATGGATGGTTGTCAAAATAGGGTCCCTTTTTGGGTACCCTAAATAACAGTCGCCGCATTATAATAGGGACCCAAAAAGGGACCATAATTTTAGCCTGTGGCCCCAAAACCTACAAAATAGTAGGTTATGACCCCTTACTTAGATGGTAGAACCCTCAAAACGGTAGGTTTTTGGATCCACAGGAGTTTCCTAAACCCCAAACCCTGCATTTCGAGTTTAGGGGTTGGGTTGAGGGTTTAAGGTTTAGAAACTCTAAATCCAAACCGCCAATCCCTAGACCCCAAGCGCCCAATTCTAATCCCTCAAACATTAAAGAGCCGTTTAGATACTAAAGGAACCCCTCAGGAAGAACTTAGAGTAACCCTTAGAGGAACCCATATAGCAACCCTTTCAGCAACCCTCTCAAAGGGAGCCTGTTTTTTCAGAATCCCCTACATTGTATACCCTAAACCCTAAGCCGTGTACTGTCAGATGAGGACCCTGTTTCACTCTATGAGTCTACCAAGGGCTAGCTGGCTACCCGAAACCCTAAACCCTTAAACCCGAAATCCCTAAACCTTAAATCCCGAAACCCCTAAACCCCTAAACCCTAAACCTTAAACCCTAAACCTGCCCGAGGAACTGTAGAGCTGACTCCGGACGAGGCCGTCATTCGAGAGGTGTGTCGGGTCTGCAATTGGGTGGTTGTCAAAATTAGCGATTGGCGTTTTGGGTTTAGGGTATAGAGACCTTAAACCCTCAACCCAACCCCTAAACTCGAAATGCAGGGTTTGGGGTTTAGGAAACTCCTGTGGATCCAAAAACCTACCGTTTTGAGGGTTCTACCATCTAAGTAAGGGGTCATAACCTACTATTTTGTAGGTTTTGGGGCCACAGGCTAAAATTATGGTCCCTTTTTGGGTCCCTATTATAATGCGGCGACTGTTTTTTAGGGTACCCAAAAAGGGACCCTAATTTTGACAACTACCCGCTACCCAATTTGGTTCAGGGAGCCCTTATAGGTTCCTTTAAGGGTACTTGGAGGGTCGGGGGACTTAGTAGAATCCTTACAGGGATCTATAGGGTTCCTTAAAGGGATCCATAGGGTTTAGGGTTTAGGGTCTACTTGGAGGGTCGGGGACTTAGTAACTGGTTATTTTAGGGACTTATATGTACCATAACCCCAATTAGGGTCCCTTTCAGGGTGCTTATAAGTCTACTTACTACCTACTTACTAAGTCCCCCGACCCTCCAAGTAAGGGTACTACTTGGAGGCCCTTTTGACTTAGTAAGTCTACTTAGTATCCCCTAGAAACCATATTATAGTCCCCCATAACCCACCTTACTAACCCTACTTACTAAGTCAAAAGGGCCTCCAAGTACAAGTGTTCAGAGTAATTTTGGCAAGTTGGCGTCGGGGTTTTAGGGGTTTGGAGTATATTGGGCTTTAGGGTTTAGGGGTTGAGGGTTTAGGGTTTTAGGGGTTTAGAGTATATTAGGCTTTAGGGTGTATAGGGTTTGAGGGTTTTTTGGCTTAGGGTTTTGCTTTCGGGAGCCCTTAGAGGTACTTGGAGCCCTGCAGATCAAGGGGCTCCATTTAAAGGACCCTTTATAGATCCGTTAGAGGAGCCGTGAAGGTTTTAGGGTTTAGCAGGTTTAGGGATAAGGGTTAGGGTTTTAGGGTTTAGGGTTTAGGGTTTAGGGGTTAGGGGTTAGGGGTTAGGGTTAGGACGTAGCGTTTAGAGGTTTAGAGTTTGAGGGTTGTGGTTCAAGGCTTGGGGCTTCAGTGTTTAGGGTTAGGGTTCTGGCGTCACGACCTGGGTCTAAGCCATTGTTAGGTGGGTAGTTTCCCATAAGCCTCCCATACCACTCCTATAAGGTAAAGGGGGTCTTATGGGAGTACTATGGAAGAAGAACTACCCACCTGTAAGGGGCTTCTACTGCGGTTGTTCAAAGTTCAAAGGTCTTGGAAGGGCCGTACACTGTTTAGGGTTTAGGGTTTAGTTCAGGTGTCTCGAGGGTCTTGCAGGGGTTTTGCAGAGGTGTTGTAAGAGTGTTATTCTGGACTTGATGGAGGGGATGTAGCAAGGTCTTAGTAGCTGAGTGGATACACTTTACACTTTTTGGGATAATAGTACCCACTATCAAACTGAAAGTGTAAACTTTTTGGTGACTATGAACTCAGCAACTAAGAGGTTGTGTCAGGGGTTGTTCTGAAGGTCGCATGAACAGTGCAAGGACCATCTATCCGATCAGGAATACTCTTCGCAATAAGCTGGTTTCAGCTCAAACAGGATCCTACCTCGTGGCTGTATGACAGCATTTGAGCTTCGATCATGACATATGTGCTTCCGTAGATCGCACGGGGTTCCTTACAGTCAGGTTAGGTTTTAGGTGTTTTGGTACTTCGGACTTAGGCGGTTTAGACATCAAGCCATCCGTATACCCCATCTGAAGCTAGAGTCTCTTGATGAAACGTTGTTTAAAGTCTTCATACGATAGAAGACGGTTTTCACGGGCTCATGGGTAGTTGCAAACAGAGATGTCCGCAGAAAAAGAGTTGCAGCACTCGGGGGTTTGCTTCGCCGTATTAGTAGGTAGTCAGGCCAGTTCTTTCAAGTTTACATCTCTAAACCCTAAAAGCCCTAAACTTAGGGGCTGAGTAGGTAACCTTTAACCTTGTGGGGGCTTGTACAATCCTACTATAATTCAAAAGGTTAACCTTTTTTGGGCTAGGGTACTCAGCCCCTAAGTTACGTCCCTAAACCCTAAAAGCCCTAAACCCTAAAAGCCCTAAACCCTAAACCCTAAAAGCCCTAAACCCTAAATCCCTAAGCCCTAAACCCTACATCCTAAACCTTAAACCCTAAAAGCCCTAAACCCTACATCCCTAAACCCTAAAAGCCCCAAACCCTACATCCCTAAACCCTAAAAGCCCTAAACCCTACATCCCTAAACCCTAAAAGCCCTAAACCCTGCGTCCCTAAACCCTAAAAGCCCTAAACCCTACATCCCTGAACCCTCAAAGCCCTAAACAGTTTTTTTGCTTCAGTTCGGGTGGGTCGTGCAGGGTTTTGGAATGCTTTCCCAAAGGCTCCATGTACCTTTATAGTAGATACTTAAGCCTTAGAGGGGTCCCTATATAGGTAATTTAAGGCCTAAGTATATACTGTATGGGTACATGGAGCCTTAGGGTTTCCACAGTAGAAAAAAACCTCAGAACCCGATTCGAACTGCTCGGCCCCCGCGCGTTCCTTGGGCGTGCAAGTCGGCGATGCTGATAACCTGGCTTCGGAAATCATCACAGTCATCATGAAACTCTAAACCCTAAACCCTAAACCCTAGGCAGCCTTGTTATCATCCCTCTGACGGGGCGAGTTGAATGGTGGTGGCTTGCACATGTCTTCTGTTTGCAGATAACCTTTGTGGTTATTGACGCTGAGACTCCAAACATCCCATTAGAGTTAAGGGGAGTTTAGGGTTTAGGGTTTAGGGTTAAGGGGATGTTGCTTTGTTATGTGGTTTTGGAGTCTCTGGGTTTTCAATGTTTGCAACTTTCTGAGGCGGGGCTTGGATCGCGCGAGCAAAATCGAGCGACGTCCCTATGCACAGATCGACGATGCACCTCTGCTGCGTCGGGTCTCCGGCAAAACCCTAAACCCTAAACTCTAAACCCTAAACTCTAAACCCTGAACCCTAAAACTGGCCCCAAACCCGAAACACTCTAGAACCCAAACCCCCAAACCCCCAAACACCTAACCCCCTAAACCCCTAAACACCTAAAAACCCTAACAAGCCCCTAAACCCTAAACCCTAAACCCTAAGCCGCTTGACGCTACACATCCCGAAACTCTAAGCCCTAAACCCGAAACCCAACCCTCGGAAAGGGGCCGTGGTTCACGACTTCGGGGGCGCTGGGTGTAGGGTTTGCCCAGCAGGTTCACTGGCAGGGGTGGCTTTGGCTCGGTTTTCCTGCGTTTCAACTTTTCAGGCTCAGGAAAAAGACTTCAGGAAGGTCGTGTTCAGGTATATCCAGATTGAGCCTTGCTGCTTCAGCACATCAAACCGCATAACGCAAACTCCTGAGTAAGACGCCGGAGTTTGCTGAGCTGATGCAGACAATAACTATAAGACTGGATTGTGAGAGCATGCCGCTTGATGGGGCGTATCTCGCTCTGGCGCTGTTCTGTATTCTTAGGGTTTGCAGGGACTTCAGGGTTTGATGCGCTGCAACGCCCTGATGGTTCTAAGCGGAGTTATAAGTCCCCTAATATGGGGTTATAATTATATACAGTTAACGTACTTACAACTACACTTAAACTACCCATGAAAAACTCCAAGCAGGTAAACAAGGAGAAGGCCTGTGGCTGCTGTGTGAGCATGCGAGCTGGTGAGCTGCTCGAGGAATCCTGGCGAATTTGCAGGGGGTGTGTGAACGTGTTATGCCAGTCTTCAAGGTTAAAATTGGGGTCCTTTAAGAACATGTTCTGTTTAGAAGGTTTTGTGATAGGGTCTTACGGAGTTTTACTTGGGTTGTCAGAAAACAAAGGGTGTGTGTCATTTAGGGTCTTCATGATACGGCATTGGCTATTTCAGCTCTTGAAGTAATTTCGCAAAGCTTGGCAGGGAGTCTTTCGGCGAGTATTTTATCTGGTTTTAATGGGGCTTGGATGGAGTTGGGGGTTTGGGGTTCAATTGTTTGAGGTTTGCGGGTTAAGGGCTTACAGGGCTTCGGGTTTCAGGAAGGCTTTAAATCCTAGCATTGACTGGTACCATTAAAAAGGACCCTTAAACTCCTTAAACAACTGACCCAGAAGTATCGGAAAACACGTTCAAGCGGGGGCTCGAAGTCGAAGGGATGACTTAAAGGCCCAACGGCTTTAGTATGTCAGGTTTTAAGGTTTGAATCAGGATAACTCCCGCAAATAAGGTATATTGGGCTCTCTGGATTGTTGATGGTGGTTCAGGCTTTCAGGGTTTCGGGTTGCGAAAGCGGCGGGGCGGGTTCAGAATAGACACCGTTCTCGATCGCCTCTTTACACGGATTACCACCAGCAGCGTAGAATCCGTGTCGCTGTGGGTACCTGCAGCTGGCTGCTTCTGAAGATTGTTTTGGGTTTACCTGGACCCTAAAGAACCTGTCATCTTTTGAAGGGCTTACACAACTAGGGCACCCAAAAAGGTAGGTTCTGTACGGGTAGGGTTCAGGGTTTAGGGAGCGAGGACATCCATCTGACGGTAGCTCTTGGATTGTCGGTACAACACGTGTCTCCAAAAGAGACACAATGTGACGAGCTCTTTGACTTTGTTGCCGTGGCCCGGTACCCAGAGAGACCAATACCCTGTAAGTCAGGAATAGGGGGGGACATGCCTGAAGTCATAATGCTAAGGCCCCTATACCTTGAGGTCTATTCAGTCTATTCCTTAACTACGAGGTATTGGGCTCTCTGGGTATCGAACAGGAAGGAACGGGAAGCTGGAAGCAATCAGGCAGCTTTTGCAAGTGGTTTATTATCATCGTTCTTATCACCGGCTACAGAGGTTCACCGTGCATGTGGGTTCGAAAGGAATGCCGGTGTGTGTGTGTGTATGCGGTCTCTTCCTGATTGGGTGCTAAACCGTATAAGCCCTTGGAGTCCACACAAGGAGTAGAATCCAGACCTTAAAGGCAAAGAAGAGAAGAAAAGCCTGAGGGTCCGTGGACCTAATTCGGGCTTTCAGTTTCCGAACATCTGGGGTCTGCTTCCCACTACAGCGGATCTCTCTTGCGGTCCTCTGGGGTCCTCTATTCCTCGCAACTCCTGGGTAGTTTGAGTTTGTATCAGTATACACTTAGTTTCAAGAAGCCTACTTAAAGGTTCATGGGTAGTTATAAGTGGGGTTGTAAGTCTCCTAATATGGGTTATAATTATAGTTACCCTACTTATAAACCCCACTTATAGCTACCCATGACCCTCCAAGTAGGCCCTAGACTCAGACTCTCCGTCCCCACTCCTGAAGCTCGTACCCCTAAACTGCAACGCTGAAATCTTAAACTGGAAAACACTGCATCAGAGAAGTCAGGTCCTAAGAATTTGTTCGGTTCCTTCGACACTTCGGGTAGTCTGTGCTCTTTTATCATTTGGGGTTCGGGTTTAGGGGTTTAGGGTTTAGGAACTTCTGGGAAGTAAGCAGTTAGGGTTTAGACCCTAAACCCTGAAACCTAGCCCCAAAACCCTAAAGCCTTCAACCCCTAAAACTCTAAACCCCTAAAACTCTAAACCCTACTTGGAGGGTCGGGGGACTTAGTAAGTAGGTAGTTAGTAGACTTATAAGTATCCTAAACGGGACCCTAATTGGGGTTATGGTACTTATAAGTCCCTAAAATAACCAGTTACTAAGTCCTCCGACCCTCCAAGTAAACCCTAAACTCCATCTAGGACTGCAGCATGCAGGTTAGGAGCCGACTTGGGCAGGCTCACAAAGAAGGCCGTCATCCGAACTTAAAAAAACCCTAAGCCCCAAACCCCTATAGTAGCAGCCATAAAGTTGGAACATCATAGTCCTCATGCCCTTAAGGTAAAGTATAAGGGATCCCAGCAACAATCCTCCTAAACCCATGTTCCAACTTTCTGGGGTTCGCTCTACCTACAGTTCCCCAGAGAGCCCAATACCCCTTAATTAAGGAATATAGCTTATATCATAATATGAATCCCTTATTATTTGAGGCATATTCCGCTGTAAGTCGGTGCTTGTGCCGCTTGTGCGCCAGCAACCGATCTCCAACGCGACGGGCTGCGACGAAGAGACGATCACCCAGAGCCTCAGAGCCGGTTTAGAAGGGCCTTCATAGGGGTCCCTTTAAAGGGATCCTTAAGGGTTCCTTTAAAAGGATTCATTTAAAGGGATCCTTAAAAGGGGTTTATAAGGACTAATATAGGGATTTAGGATAGGGGCCTTAATCATTAGAACAGGTTCCTTTGGAGGGTTCCTTTTAAAGGGATGTACAAGGGTACTATAGTATAGGGGCCTTGATGACTAGAATAGGTTCCTTTCAGGCTTCCTTTTAAAGGGGTCTATAAGGGTTTTACAACAAGGGGTATAATGGGATTTAATATAGGGGCCTTAATAATTTAATTATTTTGGAATATGGGGTTCTCTTTAAAGGGATCCTTGAAGGGCTCTATAGGGGATCTATAGTCTGTAATAGGGTTCTATAGTAGGGGCCTTAATATCTATCATAAGGTTTTGAGGCCCATTATACTTTTTCTATGACAAGGAACCCCCCCCGAAATACGAAAAGTAATTATTTAGGTCCTTATAATATTAGGATCCACGAAGTTTAGGGTTTAGGGATGTAAGGGTTTAGGTGTTTCGGGATGTATAGAGTGTAGGGCTTTAGGATCTTTAGTGTCGAAGGGGGGGGTTGGGGATGTTTAGGGTTTTCGGGTTTAGGGATGTTGAGGATTTAAGGGTCAAGGGTTTAGGGTTTACGGGCCTTCAAAATTGTGTTTTGGGTGTTAGACAAGGTCGTGAATGGGTGAGTAGAGGGGTTCGGGGTTAAGGGGTTAGGTTCGCTAAGCATTTGTTCGCTTTGAGGGGGGGGGGGGCATGGGTTTAGGTTCAGGGTTGGGCTTGAGTGTTAGCTTCAGTTGGCGGGGATGAGTTTCAGGTTTTGGCGCATGGGGCACCCCGTCGGGAGTTTAAGATTGGTTGACGTATATAATGGGAAGTTCATGGGTACTCTGTATGAAAGAGGCTGCACACAGGTTGGCTAAACTTGTGTTTCGGTCCAAAACTCTTGAACCGGTAGCCGCCCAAACCTAGAAAGTTAGCCATCCTCCACCACTCAATTACGGAAGGTTTTTCAATCATAACCTGTGAGCAGTATTCGAGTTTCTCTTTAGATCCTAAGTGTGCGAAAACCTGAAGATACCTGAAGCCTAATGACGAAACTCTCCGAAACCCTAAGCCCCAAACCCGAAGCTTGCGCTTACCATGTTCATTTACAAGCATCCTCGTCCTCGAAGCAGGATTGTGGAAGAGTTAAAGCGCCGCAGCTTGGCAGTGCGAGATGTAGCTTCTAGCTTCTACTTGGAGGGTCGGGGGACTTAGTAAGTAGGTAGTTAGTAGACTTATAAGTACCCTAAAAGGGACCCCTAATTGGGGTTATGGTACTTATAAGTCCCTAAAATAACCAGTTACTAAGTNCTTAGTAAGTAGGTAGTTAGTAGACTTATAAGTACCCTAAAAGGGACCCCTAATTGGGGTTATGGTACTTATAAGTCCCTAAAATAACCAGTTACTAAGTCCCCCGACCCTCCAAGTAGGACTTGAAGGGTTAGATCAAGGGCGGGGTGCAGGGTTTCGGGGCCTAGCGCTTGGGGTTTAGGGTCCTACTTGGAGGTTCATGGGCAGTTATGAGTAGGGTTATAAGTAGGGTAACTATACTTATAGCCCATATTAAGGGACTTATAACCCCACTTATAACTACCCATGAACCTCCAAGTAAGGGTTATGGTCAAGCGCCTGGGGTCTGGAGGTTTACAGTTTAAAGTTGAGGACTTGGGAAAGTTGCCGATGACCCTGTTTAGGGTTTAGGGTTTTAGGGTTTTGGGTTTTTTGCAACATTTTTTGACTATCCATCAGCCTTCAGTGAACCCTTCTCAAAACATAGTAGCACCATAACCCGAAAACCATTACGAGGTGGTCTGGGACAAGTTCAGACGAGAACACGCATGCATTCGGAAATGCACATGTCCGACATGTCGATATAAGGCGGGCGTTGGACCCGAACGTGATTACTTCCTTTCTCACATATGACTCGTATGACCACTCAGTGCAGTACGAACAAACCCGAAACAACAAGCCCGAAACATCCCAACACACAAAAGCAGCGGGCAGTGGAACTCCGTGTGACGCACGATTCTATCAGCTCTAAATCTGTTCGGCCCGACAACTGTTTGCTAACTGTTGCCCTGGCCTAGCTCACCGGCGAAGTCACCGAAGCCCATAAGACCCCTAGCTCCAAAACCTAAACCCTAAGCCTAAACTGACCTGAACCCTCATATTTCAAATTCTGAAACACCCGAACATGAAAGTCATGTGCGGAGACGCGAGCGGTTATATTTGCCTTCATTCGTGTCCGAAGCAATTATGTACAGACATGATGAAGTTTAACCTTTCTTTCCCCAAACCCTAAACCCATCTCAACCCTAAACTCTTAAGAGCTAAACCCTGGACCCATATGTAACGTAGCCCTTGTTACCAACTCTCATGGCCTTCTAGGTAAGTGGAACCTCGTCGCCCTAAAAGCCCTACTTGGCGAGCTTTCGGGTTTAGGGATTTAGGGTTCAGGGGTTTAGGGTTTCGGGTCTACTTGGAGGTTCTTGCATTTTGAGAAGTAGGGTTGTAAGTGGGTTGACTATATCTATAACATTGATAGAGTATGTCCCTATTGCGGGACTTGTAACCCCACTTATGAGTACTTATGAACCCCTAGCAGCACGAGACCACCGAAAGCCCCCAAGCTCTCAAACGTCCCACTGCCTCTTAGATAGTGATCGGGGGAACTTTAAACTTGTTGGCCTTATATAGTAGCTCTATCTTAGAAAGTTGAACTTTTTGGGGCCCGGTTGTTGAAGAAGAAAGCTTAAAGGAGACCTTAAGGGAGCCCTGAGAGAAACCTTTGATTCAGAAGCCTTCCCTCGCCCCCAGAGGGATGTGGTCATGCTTCGTTCTGGCGTAAGAAACCCAGAACCTCCAAAACGCCTTAATTAAGGAATATACCTTAAATTATAATAGGACCCCTTATATGATTTAAGGTATATTCCTTAATTAAAGGGTTTTGGAGGCTCTGCGTAAGAGAGTTGTGTTTCGTTTGATGTGACTGAACCTGGTTTTCTTATGAGCACCTTCTTGAAATATGTCAAGATAAGAGTTTGAACTGTCTTGCTTTTGTTTTGGTTGCTCCAGCAGCAGGGATGGCAGTATTTTAATTGGTGCGATAAACAAGTACAACAACTGTCTGTATCTCAGCGCTTGAGCTGGTTTACTCAAAAAGCCCTTTTTGCAAAGTCCCGTGATCCTCCAAGCGCAGCCCTAAACCTTGCGAATATCCTTTATGTTTCCCGGCAAAGCCTTGAAGAAACCCCAGCTACGCAATTCGCCCCTTCATTCACCGAAAAATGTCCACCCTCCCTGCCCCCACAGAGCCAACGCTTCTACATTAAGGAAAACCTAAACCCCAAACCATCTTCCCTTCGTTGTAGGCATTGAAGTCCGTGGGAACATCGGTCAAATGAAGAAGCTCGAATCCTCGCTGCGCGGGTTCTATGGTTCAGGGTTTACGGTTCAGGATTTAGGGTTTAGGGTTTAGGATTCAGGATTTAGGGCTGAAATCCCAGACATACCCAATGTACCCAACACCACAATTAGTCTTGATTTTAGATTTTGGAGGCTAGAGGCGAGCAGTATGGGTATGTCTGCGTCGTTGTCCAGTCTGAGAGATTGATTTTTCCAGTCATGACGGAGTTCTGACTTCTCAGAGGCTCCAACTCCGAAATGCAGACACCCGAACCCCATCGAACCCTTTCAGGGTTTTGGGGTTTAGCGCGTGTAGACTTTTTATTTATGGTCTTGGATTAATGTAGGAGCCTGATTAATTAAGAAACCCTGGCCCTATAACCTTAATATATTAGGATTCATATAAGGAACCCTAATAACGACCCAAGGTTTCTTAATCAGGTTCCTACACTATGTAACTTGGACTCGGATTCAGCGTGTTGCATTTAGGGCTTGGGGCTGGTAGTCGGCCGTGTAGGGTTCAGAGTGTTTATATGGAAGTTTCCGAAAATTAGGGGTACCTTAGGGTTCCTTTAACGGGTTACTATAAAGGTACTATAAGGGTTCCTTTAAAGGGCTCTGTAAGGGTTTAGAGTTTCCGAAAATTAGGGGTACTTTGTACTATAAGGGTTCCTATACGGGTTTAGGGTTTCCGAAAAGTTTTTAGGGTTTAGATTTTTGGGGGGGTCCTTATAATAAGGATCCTACTATTTAGGGTACTATATTAGGGTCCCCTATTTTCGGAAACTCCCATATGATTTGTGTGACGTATGGGGGTCATAGGGGTGTAGGGCTTACAGGGTTTAGGGTGTTCTGGCTGAGGGTTCAGGTTTAAATTCCTGAGTAAAAAAAGCTCGCTGCAGCTGACGGTGGCTTCGGTCGGATGGCTTGGTTTAGGGCTTAGGGTTTAGGGGTTTAGGATTTAGTCTTTTTTTGAGGAGGGGGGGGGGCATAGGGGCCCACTCCAGCCCCTCAACACTTAGGTAACCAATGGGAGAACTTAAGGTTTCTTGAACTTCTTCGTTTACTCTATCATGAAAAGGGGCCCGCGAACACGATTGACTCCTACCCTACTAACTTCGCCATCGCCGCTAGGAAATGAAATAGGAAGCTGACCTGCAAAAACCCCAGATGCCCTTTCAAACCACGTAAACTCCAAGCCTTGCCGTCGACGGGTGAATGATCCTCTTTCAATCAGGGCAGGTCTAAGTCCAGCCCCGTAGCCCCAGATACCCCCTGCACCTCTGTAAAATCTGATGCTGCGGACCAGGGATCCTGAGCCGCAAACGGCGGCATGACAGTTCGCCGCTAGGGGAACCTGATAGCTACCGCTTAACACAGAAATTTCCATTCTCAGGTCTCACCGAAACCCTAATATCCTACTTTAATACTTCTTTTCTTAATGGAACCATTATGAAATAACAGTTTATACTTTTTTCTCCGTGGTTGCTTAAAAGCCCAGTATCGTAGATTGTAGAGTTTTAGCTGCAGGGGCGATTGGTAAATAAGGCTTTCTGTTCCTAAACCCTAAACCCTTGCAGGGAGCCTCCGAAGCTGGCGTGGTGCATCAGGAAGACACGGGGCTTGGAGATGACGGCTTACCTCGAGACCTTTCCATGGAGGAATATTTCCGCCTCTTTGACGCCTGGAACGCGAACACGGTGACGGATGCTGAAGTATGCCGTCGGCATGGCAAAGGGGTGCTTGAGCTGCTTCAGAACCAGTTCCTTTTGGTGTCGGGGGCGGAGAAAAGTACCCCAGAACAAGGAGGTGTGCTGCCAACAGCAAGGGATGAGTCGGAGTTTGATGGCCATTGATGGTGTGGTGAAGTGCTGCCTGTACTACCAAAATGAGGGGTGAGGGTTTTTCGAGTGGGCTGGTAAGGGCCCCAAACTCCTGGTCGAAATCGGCCTTGGTGGATGTCAGTTGCTGGCAGACATTAATTAAAAAGGAGCTCAAAAAACCTAAACCCATAAAAACTGCCAATGCATGTAGTCAATATTTGTGCACCGGCTCCATAGGACTCTGATAGCGGCTTAGGGGTTTAGGGTTTTAGGGTTTAGGGTTCAGGGCTTGATCATTCATGAACGGTGCAGTTGGCCTTGAGCTGTTTGTGTGATTCCTCACGTTCAGACTTGTCGCACACATCCTGGCTGAAGTCGCTGGCTATGCCGGGAAGGTCTCCGAAATGGCTTGGGAGATGCCGCTGGATCGTGGAGTCTAACCTTCGGCTTGCGTGTTCTTCCTGCAGAGAAACCAACCCAGCGCATCTGCAGGGCAATGCTGAGAAACGGCCGGCAGATCGTGCAGCACTCAACAGTAATGTAGCAACCTGATTAAGAAACCCAGGGTCTTTATTAGGGCTCGTTACATGGATCCTATTTTTTGGGGGGTTATAGGGCCAGGGTTGCTTAATCAGGTTCCTGCATTAGGTCTGGATGAAAACCAGTAGCCGACGGCAGCGGCTCAGGACTGAGTGTTCTGTAGTGCAAGGGTAAGGCGCTAATTTTGGCAAATCCTCACATCAGGCTGTATGTAAGCATTGCTTGTTGCATTGAAAACCGGTGCATAGTTCTTAGGTCTAAACCCCAAAGCTGCACCCTAAACCTTCAACTCCAATTTCTACACCCTCAACTCTTAACCCTCAACTCAAATCTGGTACAGACACAGGGTCCGAGAAATGATGCGATGTGGGTAGGGCCTGGGTTGAGGGTCTAGGATGGGGTTTAAGGTTTAGGGTTCAAGAGTCTGGGGGTGGGCAACCGCTGAACTTCCTTGGTGGTGGAGCCTGCCGAAATTAGGGACCCCAAAAAGCACATAAGCAGAAGCATTTTATGGGGATATCCCTACCTTATTGGGCTTCATTATAAGGGGGTTTATATGGGATATCCCAATCCTAATTTTTGCTTATGTGCTTTTTTGGGGCCCTAGTAATCCAAGACTGAGCCGTTGTCCTGTTTCAAGGCCGGCAGACTGAGCTGGGCTCAGCCCTAAACCCCTGAACTCTAAACCGCTAAACCCTGTAAAACCCTATAAACCCTATAAACCCCCTAAGCCCTAATCCCTACAAACCCTAAACCCCCCTATAAACCCGCTACATAAACCCTATAAGCCCCCTAAACCCTAATCACTACAAACCCTAAACCCCCTATAAACCCCCCTAAACCCTATAAACCCCCTAAACCCTAAACCCTATAAACCCTTTTAAACCCTAAACCCTATAAACCCTTTAAACCCTGAGCCCTATAAACCCTTTAAGCCCTGAGCCCTAAACCCTTTAAGCCCTGTACCCTACACCCCTTCAAACCCTGAGCCCTACCCAGAGCCTCCAAAACCCCTTAATTAAGGAACATACCTTAAAGGGCTCCTTAAAGGGATCTATAAGGGTACTATAAGGGAATTAATGAATATACCTTAAATTATAATAGGATCCCTTATATGATTTAAGGTATATTCCTTAATTAAGGGGTTTTGGAGGCTCTGGGTAGCCCTAAAGCCCTCCACCCATCGGCCAAGGAAAGCATCATGAGCAAAGTAGATGACCTCAGGCTCCTGTTCCCCGGCTCGATCTCGCGTTCCGTGTTGCCTTTTTGGGGTTAAAGTTAGGGTTTAGGGTTTAGGGTTTAGGGTTCTACCCGGACCCCCACAAGGGCCCTTCGATGAAGGGCCCTACTGGCCCCTAATCGTGGGTATTTGGAGTTTTGTTGGTGGGTAGTTGATGGGTCTAGGTAGGGTTTAAGGTTTTGAGTTACCTAGGGTAAATGGGTTGAGAGTTTAGGGCTTACTGTTACTGGGTTGAGAGTTTAGGGTTTACTGTTGTTGAGCTTGCGGTACTGGTTTAGGAGTTTGGGCAGGTTTTAAGGTTTAGGGTTCAGCGTAAAGGTTTACTTGCAGGTTCAGGGGTAGTCAAAAGTCGCGTGAAAAGTCCCCCAGTATTGCTTGTAGTTAGAGATACTATATATCCGTTTATATAACCCCAATTATAATTAATCCCACTAAACTCCCGCTTATAACTACCCAATGGGCCTACAAGTAGGTTTTCAGGGATTCTACCTCGGGTGGGGCACGGCAGGTTGAGGGTTTAGGGCTTTGGGATAGGGTTTAGGGTTTAGGGCTTTTTTTTCGCAAAACCCTGAACCCTAAATCCCTAAACCATCCTCAGCCCTAAACAGGGACCGTTGCTGTAAGACGGGTTGGCCCGCGAGATGATCCGTAACGGACGCCCCTCGTTCATTAACCTCTCTCCCTTAAAAGGGATTACCCAGAGAGCCCAACAGCACTGATCAAGGAATGTGCCTTAACTCGTGATATTGAGGCCCATAATTAGATCTTGAGGTGTATTCTTTCAATAAGAACGGCAGGGCCCTAAACCCTAAACCCGAAACGCAAGGACCCATGAACAGGATTCCTCCTGACACTGAGGATGCAAGCGGTCCAGCACGAGCTCGGCGTGGACATGCGGCTCGCCTCATGTTGTACCTGTTTGGGGCTTTAGGGCAGCAGGATATAGGGTCTGCTTGGGTGGTTGTCAAAATTGGGGTCCCTTCTTGAGTACCCTAAATATTAGGTGCCGTATTAGAAAAAGGACCCAAAAAGGGACCCTAATATTGACAACCACCCACTTAGTACGGGCGAACAGTTTAATGAGAAACGGGTTTTCCCGCCTCAGACTCCGGATACTTTCTTATTCGGGTATGCATGGCAGTTAATGAGAAGTTCCTACTGTTCAGGAGCCGGAAAGTCTATTTCCGAGCATCCCTTAGTAGCCGGTTATGATGTGCTGGAATATACCTAAAAACCCAAATTAGAGTCTGTTGAATCTACTAATCGTATCAACCCCCAAAACAACCTAGTTTACTCATTTATCACGGCCCCTACATTCAGGTTAGTGAGGTTCCTGATGAAGGGCCGGGGTTCTGGTAAGCCTTTACAGCGCAAACGGAGTCAAGTTTTAAGGAAACCGTGAGCTTGAACCATAAACCAAAGGTCGTTTTGGAGGTCAGCCAATTTTGGGCATCCAGGTGGTTTCAGGGTTGACGAACAGCTCTGTCGGACGACAAGACACATCATACACCATGATATTAATTCTAGGATGAAACGCCAACTTCAAACTCCGAATCCCAAAAATAGAATCCCTGAATGCTAGACTCGTCAGCATCCCTGGAACCCAAATTGTAAGCTCAACGCCATGACTCCTCAAATCTACGCTCTGAAGGCCAATTTCTTACACAGACAGCCCAATACCTCTTCATTAAGGAACGTGCCTTAGACTTTAATCGCCAGGCTTCATATGATGATTTACTTAATCTTCCTTTTTCGAGGGTTGTTGGGCTTTCTGGGTTGGGTAATCCCAAAAGCTTCACGGTTTAGGGTTTAGGTTCAGCTTCAGGGCTTCAGGGTATAGGGGTTTTGGGGTTTAGGGTTTTCTCAACCCTAGCACCCCAGGTCCACTTTAAACCCTCAGCCCATATTTTTGTTTGCATCTTGAATGGCGCGCCATACTCGACATGAGCTTAACATACTGACCTTAAGCCCTAAACTTAAACCGTAACTGTAACCCACAACCTCAGACCCCAACCCAAACTTGCACGGACAACGCTAACACACCCTGAACTTTAAACCGTAGCTTGACTTCAGAATTTCCTGAGCAAGGGCCACAAATCCTAAATGGCTCTTCTGCACCTATGATATGTGTGCCTATGGATTGCGGGCTTGTTCATAAACTAGGTTCCTGAGTATAGTACCCTTTTGCCTTTTTCAGTTCCCCTTATCAAAAAAGGCACCCGTATTTTAATGGGGCTACTCAGGAACCTAGTAAGGGATCCCCGGGAAGACACAGGTTTAGAGTTTATAAAAGGTGTACTTCGCAAGGATAGTCGGTAGTACATCTTGAACCATCGGCTTTATCACCCCAGATCCCTTGACCCGCTGAGTAGCCCCAAGACGACAGGTTGGGTGGTCTTGGCAATTTCCGTTTTCGTTCCCGCAACAACCCACGGGGTTATAAAGCAACCTTGTATTGGTGCAAGCTTTGAACCCTAAACCCCTAAACTCAAGCCGCAGACCTAAACCCTAAAACCCCAAACTATAATGGGCTTGTGGTATCCTAGCGTAAGGCTTGGAGGCCAAACTCTCTGGAAAATCCAGGCCTACACTAAACTCACTGAATCCTCAACGCCCCTTGCCGCTAGACTAGATTTCGATTGGGGGTAGCTGTTAGCTTCCCTTATTGTTTCATATAAGCCCCAATTATGCATGAGTTTGGGGACGATTGAAATCGACACTTAATTGAATAGCGACACCCCTTTTAAGAAGAGATATAAGCTTGAACTAACCATCCTTTCCGTCTTTTGAGTGGCATAACATATGGGGGTTTCCGAAATTAGGGGACCCTAATCTAGGACCCTAAATAGTAGGATCCTTATTAGAAGGACCCCAAAATGAGGTACCCCTAATTTTCGGAAACTCCCATATCCCAACATATCCAAAAACCCTTCAGGCCCCTACATTATTCCCCCGAGCCCCGAAGCCGAGAGAACTCGGGGAACCCTAAACCCTACCTGCTGCCCAAAAGGCCTTCATTTTTAAGGACTGGCAACTATATATATGTATATATATATATGCTTATTTATTTATGTATTTATTTATTTATTTTTAAACCATAATAAGGAACCCTAAAAAGGTAGGTCTTTTCGGCTACAGGCAAACCCTGAACGCCAAAGCTTCCTTTGCAGAGGTCCCAGCAAACATGCCCATCCTGGTAAGAACTTTTGCCTGTCATGCAGGTGGAAAAGGGCCCGAAAAAAAAAAAAAAAAACTAAAGCCCGCGACGCTGAAGGCACTACCCTCCTAGCCATTTGGGGCTGCCTCCCATCAGGCCCCGCTCCTTCTGTCGAAGCACCGTAGCACCTATAAAACACTTTAACAGGATCTGTAAGGGCTACTATAAGGGTTTAGTATAGAGGGTTTAGGGTTGGGGGTTAGCTTTCCTGTGTGGGTCTTAGTAGGGAATGGGGGAATGAGTTGTGGGGACTATTATTGGGGATAAACAAATGGACTACCATAGGGATCCATTCCCCCATTCCCTACTACAGTGAACCCCAGAAAGTTGGAACATGGATTTAGGAGGATTGGTGCTAGGATCCCCTATACTCTACTTTAAGGGCATGAGGATATCGATGTTCCAACTTTCTGGCTTCTACTATAAGCACAAGGGAGAAGAGTTTTTTGGGGTTTGGGGTTTGGGGTTTGGGAAGGGGAGGGGGCCGGGTCAGGCTCCAGGGCTTTGGGTTCTTGGGTTTGGTATGGTTTCGGCCGTAGAGTTTGATAGGTTTTATACTTTTAATGCTGTCTTGCAAGCACTTTAACCGTGGTTTGGAGTTTCTTGGCTTCTACCCAAAGGCCCCAAAGTAGTTCCTTTTTTGGGATGACCTTATAGAATCTAAATATGAACCCCAAAAAGGAACTACTTTGGGGCCTTTGGGTAGAGATTTCAGAGTCTCAGAGGGTTATAAAGTTTAATGTGCTCTCGGGGTGCAACAGCTTTTGGGCTTCTGGACGTGTTTTGGGGTTCACAGGGACCTCCAGAGAACTACCGACTTTGTGCTTTCCTGCCAAGAGAACTAGAGCGCGCGGGTTTTAGGGCTTTCGCAGTTTGGGGTACGGCTCGGGGGTCTTTTAGGCTTAGGGTGTAAAGGGCTGTGTGTTTGGGTCTTGAAGAGTTTTGGTTTAGGGTCTGGAGTCTTTAGGGTTTAGGAGTTAGGGTATGTAGTAGATCAGAGCCGCACATACTACACCTGCAATGCGCTGAAGTAAGGGTATTCCAAGGATGTTGATTCCATCGGGCAGTCTCGTGTCTGTAGATCCGTTGAGCCCGGCCCTAAACCCGACCCTGTACAGCAAGCCTTCTTTGGTAGAGTATCTAAACCTTAAACCATCCTAAACCTTAAACCCTACCCCTTAAAGCAACCCTTCTGTAGCGGAGTATCTAAACCCTTACGGCAACCGTAACCATCCTAAACCCTTAACCCTGCCCCTTCAAGCAACCCTTCTTTAGTCGAGTACCTAAACCCTTATCATCCCAAAACCATCCTAAACCTTAAACCCAAACCCTTAAAGCGACGCTTCTGTAGTGGAGTACCAGGCCTCATTCGAAGCCTTCGGAAAATTTTCCGACGCGGGAGTTCGAGGTCACCAACTACTGCGCGCTGGGGGGCTGAGATTTTGGTAGTTAGGACTCGGGCTATGGACAGTTCTACTATAGGGGCCGAAATAATCACCTATACCATTTTGGGGTTCCTTACTATACTTATAATATACTTCAACACCCCATTCTAGTTGTTAAGGCCCCTACATTAGCCTGAATCTTAGACGTTATGGGCTTTCAGAGGGCCTCAGACGGATTCTGAAGTGGGCGTTTCTTAAATTTTGGGCACTGTCTTCAAAGATAGCCTCAACCCCAAAAACCTAGACCCTAAGCCCTAAACCCTAAACTTGTGGTCTATATTGAGATCCAGCACCTTGAGCTGGCCATCAGAAGCTCTCTTTGGGGTGGTGAGGGCGAGAGTTTAGGATTTTAGAGTTTTGGGGTTTAGGGTTTAGGGATTGAGGGTTTTGGGCAAACCCTACAGCCAAAACCTTAAGGCCCTAAAGCCAGTCCCGCAAGATTTTTCCTAGGTCTCCCAGTAGGTTCCATACAAAGACCTACCCAATACCACAGTTTGATCATTTCTTTTTTGTAGGTTACTGGGGGTTCTAACCTTAAACCCTCTACCCTAATCCGGTAGCCCGAATCCCTCGATCCCTAAGCCCAATGTCTTAAACAGAAACGCGAAGCCGTGAATGTCCCAAACTCAAAGCCCGTAAGTCTTAAACCCCAAACCGCTAAGTCCTCAACCGCAAAGCCCGAAGTCCTAATCCCACAACCCTAGACCCTAAACCCTACCTACCTTAACCCTGAAAGACCTACCTTTTTATGGACTTATATGAGGAATTCATAATAATAAGGAACCCTAAAAAGGTAGGTTATTCAGGGTCAAGGTAAGCCCTAAACCCCTAAACCCTAAACCCTAATTCCTAAACCCACAGTCCGAAGTTCTAAGCCCCAAAAACCTTAAAGTTGCCCTGCAAGCTAGGTCGTTTTTCTGCTGCGGCACCCAGAAGGACAACTGGCCTCTACTTACTGGGGTTTAAGGATTAATTCGGGTCTGCTTGGAGGTTCATGGGTAGTTATAAGTAGGGTTACAATTAAGGGAACTGCAATTATGCCCCATATTATTTGGGACTTATAAGGGTTTCGGGTTTAGGGCCTATTGGATCAGGGGAGACGCCGCAAGTAAGGCTACAACTACCTCGGTTTGGGGTTTGTGGATTAAGGCCCAGGGCCTTAAGTAGGGCGTGTGCACAACCTAAGTAAATCTTACTAGCGTTGCAGCTCAATTTGCCAAGTTTTTGATCCTGAAACAATTTGTTTCAGGGTCTATCTGATCATCTTTTGGATTCGGGGGGGGGGCTTCAGGAGTTCCTTTTTGTGAAGAGGGTTCAAAAAGACAAGGACCACTCAGGGACTTCTCTAAGGCCTTACCTGAACCCTAAGTTCAGGAGTCCAGTAGGGAGAGCCGTGCGAACCTAAGTGGTTTAAGGTTCCAGGTTCCGGTTCGTACATGGTGCTTGCTTCTCTATATCTGTTTTGTAAAAGTTATTTATAGATATAGGTAGACATATGGGTACCTGTACATATATATATATATATGTAGATGTAGATGTAGATGTGTACACATACATTCATATAACATACATATATACTTTTTGCTCACTTATGGAATTATTAGGTGTCGCTCTTGTGAAGTGCGCACGGTGTGTACGCAGAACTTCAATACCTGGACTGCCCATGAAGCTTCGAACCCCTCTGCGTGCTGTTGCGTTTGAGTTTGAGGTTTTGGGTTCAGGGGCTTAAGGTTTACTGTAGGAGCCCGATTATGAGAAACCCTGGCCCAATAACCCCCAATAGATGGTAGGGTTCATAAAGAACCCTAATAAAGACCCAAGGTTTCTTAATCAGGTTCCTATATTCTTAGGGGAACTTAGAAATATTTTTTGATCTTTGGTTCCTTTAATCCCTAAGAAACAGCTAAAAATTTGAATTTTTGCTAGGGGTCTAAGTTCAGTAGAGTATTACCATTTGCTTAAAGGCACCCAAAAAATAAAACATAATAATCCCTCTAGTACCCTTATAAAGGATTATTATTTTTATTTTTTTTTGTTTGGGGGGGGGGCCCTTAAGCAAATGGTAGATGAGTAACCCTAAACCCTAAACCCCAGAGACCTTGTGTTGCTGGAGAAGAGGAGCGACAAAAAAAACAAAACAAAAAAACCCTTTAGGGTTTCAGGGGCCTAGGTTCTCGGCTCTGGGTTCTCGGCTCGCTCTACTTGGAGGGTCTTTAGGGGACTTAGTAAGTAGGCTTCCTTGAAGGCTTCCTTAAGGGGCTCCTTAAAGGGATCTATAAGGGATCTATAAGGGAGGCATGGGAGTAAGTAGGTAGTAAGTAGACTTATAAGTACCCTAAAAGGGACTTTAATTGGGGTTATGGTACTTATAAGTCCCTAAAATAACCAGTTACTAAGTCCCCCGACCCTCCCAGCACTCTTGTAAACACTGGCGTCCGAAGACCCCATCAGTCGCAGCAGCAGAGCTCAAAGCATGACAAGCGATGGCCTACACCCCCAACCCTTAGCAAAGCCGCAGAACTGTGTATCATTCCTTATAGCTTTGTCATAGTTGGGTAACATTTTACACTTTTATGGGTACTTAAAACCAATAAGGAATAAAACGTAATTTCTTTAATCCTATCCCAACCATGAACTAGATAGAGTATCGTCAAAGTTCATGTTTAGGTGCCTGTGCGAGCTCCTGTAAAGCCTTGACTGAACCCTAAACTCCCAGACTCGTGACTAAATCTTTGGCCCTAAACAGGACGTCATGACCTTGGAGAATGACAAAGTCATCACGAAAAGCACGAACTGCATCGGCGAGAATGTCACCAGCTCTTTGGCGCCGTTTTACGCTTCGCAAAACAGGTCATACTGTTGATGATTCAAATCCTGCATTACTTTAAGGACCCGGAACTGTGGGAATAATGATATATTCCGTCTTATGGGTAATGCAGGATTTTCATCATCAACCGTATGATTCGGTTTATAGGGTCTAGGGTTCAGCGATGTTCAGGGCTCGGGGGTTTGATGGTTCCGTCTTTGAACTTTTGGTGCGCGAGGGTTGTGGGTTTTGCTGTGATGCTTTTGGTCTTAGTAAGGTTGGCAAGATGCGTTGGTGGGAGTACTTAAGGGGTCTAGGCTAGGGATTACATTGATTGCAAAGTACTCCCTCCAAGCGATTTTTGTGGTTCCTGTGTTAGAATTCTCCAGTAGGGCACGCTCTAACTATGACTCTACGACATGAGGAACGAACATTGCCTGGATGGGAGTTTGGGGAGCTTGTTTGTTTCTTGTTTGATCTTCCAGATGCACCCATTCATGCGTTGGACTTTCTCCCCATTCAGGCAGTCCTCTGCGTCTCCTGATTCCTTAAAAGGCAGATCATAACCAGGATTGCAGGTTTGTTGCAGCTTCGTTTGGCTATTTAGCTCTATGTCACCCCTGACTCTCCCCCAAAACCCTAAACCCTACCTGGAGGTTCATGGGTATAAGTAGGGTAACTATATTTATAACCCATAAATAACTCACTTATAACTACCCATGAAATCCCAAGTAAACCCTAAACTGTAGGCTTGCCCCAGTATACACTAATAATGAGGGCAAATCCTTGTAGTCTCCTTTCGAGAAGGGTGCCGCACTTTTTTGGTGACTTAAAAAATGAATCCGGATTCAAAGAGCTGCCCAGACAGACCCAAGCCCCAGGGCCCATTGTCCAGCAGCCAACCCGAAGGGGTCCAAGTACCTTAGTTATCATATCATCCCCAAAATAGTAACCTACATAACTACTATCCTAAACCCTACACACCCAAACCCCTAAACCCCAAACCCTGAACCCCTAAACCCGAAACCCCTGAACCCCAAAGGGTCCTTTGGACCCTTGAAAAAGGCATGCCTTATGCACAGCTCAGCTCGGTCGATGAAGCGAGAAGTTGCTATTGCTGCAGGAGTGCTCCCGAATAATTAAGGCCCCCGTATATAGATCCCTTATAGAACCCTTTAAAGGAACCCTGATTATACCCTTTAAAGGAACCCTATTCTAATTAATTAGGAACCTATCAGTGTCGTCTGTGAGAGACTGTAAGGTTTCGGGTTTGGGGTTAAGGGTTATACTGAAGAATATTACAAATCAACGGACAAATACATAAATAGATGTATATATATACACACATACTTTGTGATGTGTTTTCGATTTGGGGTTTGCGCTGCATTCTATCGGCTAAAGGCCGTTTGCCTGCTCCCACATGGGAATGGAGTAGATCGAACAAAGTTCATGGAGAGCACTTGAAGTTTGCATGATGAGTATGAGTGCTAAACCCTAGCGCGTTTGAGTCAGAGCTGCTTATGACACAACTATGGACCTGTAGGAAAATGTGGAGCTTATAGATTTCCCCCTTGCCGGTTGCCTTGAGGGCCGCCACAGATGGGTCAACGGGTTTCAGACCCAGCCTCACCATGCCCTTAATACTACCTGTAGCCGAAAAAACCTACCCTTGCTTATTATGGTTTCTGCACATAGGTCGTCAAAAGGTAGGTTTTCTGGGCCACAGGTAGCGGTAGACCCAAAACCTTAAACCGTAGACCACTGGGAAACTTCAGCCCTTTCCTGGGTCTTAGGGTAAAACGGCTTACACGGGCCTGATCGATTACAACCCTGCTAAACCTCGTATGAAGGATATAGGACCGCAAGAAGAAGCACCTACGCATCCTATTACGGATCCAGCTTAGCATTCTCAGTCCCTGTTCCAACTCCGCAAGCCGTCAAGTTTTCTGGAGTCTATCGGTACGAGTTCCTTAGATTTTCGCGTCGCTAATAAAAGATTCAGAAGCTTTCTACCTAAACCTCCCTGAAGCCCTGAAGCTTAAGCTGCAGTACTAGTGTAGAGTCTTCTGTACCTGGAGATTGTGGGTAGTGGAAAAAGTGGGGTTATAAGGCCCCCTAATATGGGTGTTTGCCATAGTTACCCCACTTATAACTCCACTTATACATACCCATCAACCTCCAAGTAGGCTCTAAACCCTGTACCCTTGTAGAATCCCTATAGATCCCTTTAAAGGGACCCTTAAAGGAACCCTTATACACCCGAAGCAACCCGCGGAGCTCGTCCTCTGCGAGTCCAAGGCCTCAACCCTGTTCAGGGTTTAGGGCTTGCTGGAACCCAAGCAGCACATAAAATAGATGTATTATACAGGGTTCCTTTAAGGGTCCCTTTAAAGGGATCTATGGGGATTCAATAAGGGTATAGGGTTTAGGGTTTGGGCCGAAATAATTACCTACACTATTTTGGGGGTTCCTTATTATAATTGGTAGTATAATGGGACCCAAAACCGTATTCTGATTATTAACGCCCCTATAGCAAACATGAACTGTTGAAAACTGCCCCTTGTCTAGGGATAGTCATTCGTTGTAAAAATCTCGCAACTTTAAACCAACACCTCTCGAAATCTTAAAGAGGAAAAGTGGTCGGGAGGTTGCTTGGGCTGGGCCTTGAGCCTTTTAGGATTTATGCAGTTCTTGTCGGTTGGTAAGATCAGGCTGGCTTAGGGCTTGGGGTTGCGATGAAGGGTGCAGACTTTGGGGTACTTAGAGGCCCAGGGGACTTAGTAAGTAGGTTATAATTATAAGTAGAGTTATAAGTAGCCTAAATGGAGTTACCCCTATGATAACCCTACTTATAACCGACTTACTAAGCGCCCTGGGCCTCCAAGTATAATGCTGTAGGATTCTAAACCGGTGTGAATGAAGGTATTTCTGGGCCCCGCATCCTTCCAAGTTCTCGGAAGCCTGAAACCCGAAACCGTAAACTCAACGGCATGCTGCGGTCGGCCAGGAGCGTGAATGCCGCCTGCCAGCATTTGGGAAGGAACGGCTCCCGTCCAAAGTTCGAAGGTATTAAAATTCTATCATGTTCGCAGTAATTTTACCTAGTAGTAGAGTAGGTAACCTTTAACCTTTTTGGGGTAGTATAATCCCTATATAATCCTAATATTATGAAAAAGGCTAACAATTGATCCCCCATGATACTCGACAAGTAGGTTCAGTAGTTGACACATTTAGGGTTCAGGGTCTGGAGCGGCAACGGTTGTGTTGGTGATGCAACAGCAGCTGTTGATTATGTTGATGATGGTTTTCCCAAGACCCCAATCCCTAAGCCCCAAATTCGAAGCTTTAAGCCAAGCCCGAAAAACTCAAACCTAAATCGAACAATGATGTTGAGGATGATGATGGTTGTTAAGCACGATTAGTACTATAGTTGTTGCTATCCTTATTGTCATTGCTGTTATCACTACTGTTGCAGTCTTAGGAATCTTTTGTTGTTTTTGTTAGATTTAACTGTTGATTATTATGATTATTATGCTTCTTAGTACTATAATCATAAGTATTATTACTATTTCTAGTATTATCATGAGAGGGACATGGAAACATCAGCCTGGGCACAAAAACGGCGACTTTGCGGCTGTCGTCGTCGTATTTGTGTTCCCATATTAACAGGATCATGAGGCATCATAACAGCGTTTCTGTAAGGGTACCCTACGGGTTCTTTGAAGGATTTTAGGGTTTAAGGGACTTGGTAAGTAAGGTTAAACGTACCCTGGTTGGGGCTGTCACCCTGTTCAACACTATGAATCATGACCCTTTGAAGCAAAATTTTCAGAACGAAAGTTATGCGCCCTACTTCCGAAAAGTAGGGTGCTAGGTACCAAGCCAAGAACCATTCGGAGTATACCCAAAGTCTCCAATTTATCGTCGTTTCGCACAATCTCACGATAAGGATCCTCAACAAAAGGTTATGTAAGACAGCAACTTCAATGAATACTATAGGTCGGTAGGGCTTCCAGCCACAGGTAGTGTAGGAGTCTGAACAATTCGTGCAAGTCTTCCCTTCTAGGCCTGTATAAACAGTATATTAATACACCCAAAGCCCTAGTTACTCCTAGTTCAATCATTACGGTCCCTATGGTAGGTCTCTTGTATGGTTGCTCGACGTTTAGCATTTACACTTGGCGTATGCTGAGTGTTTCAGGTCTCAATGCATAAGACTCAAGTCGGTTTCCCACATCTGGCGTCTGGCGGGGCCCTTACTTAACCCTAAGCCTTAGAAGCCTTAGACTCTAAACCCCTCTCCTAAATCCGAAGAGCCCGAAGCTCCGAGAGCCCTACTTCGTAGCTGAGTAGATAACCTTTAACTGTTCGGGGTGTATATAGCCCTACCAATATTGAAAAAGTTAACCTCTTGCTGAGAGTCCTAAACCCTGCTTGGAGGCCCTTTTGACTTAGTAAGTCTACTTAGTATCCCCTAGAAACCATATTATAATCCCCCCATAACCACCTTGCTAACCCTACTTACTAAGTCAAAAGGGCTTCCTAAACCCTAAACCCTAGGGCATTATTCCGGGCTGCGGATGCCAGGGGCCGAAGGCAGGCGGACAGCTTTGCAGTTTAGGGTTTGGGGGTTAGCAGGGTTTAGTGGTTTAGGGTTTAGGGTTTGGGGGTTAGCAGGGTTTAGGGGTTTGTAGGGTTTAGGAGTTAGCAGGGTTTAGGGGTTAGTAGAGTTTAGGGGTTTAGTTTAGGGTTAGGGGTTTAGGGTCCCAGCCTAGGCCGAGATTTCAAAACCCTCACTTTGTTCGGGCCACAATTCCCAAGAGCTTCGAGGCAGCAAGGTTTAGGGTTTAGTTAGGGTTAAGTACCATTTCAGTCCTCTTAGTACAAGAGTGCCGTAGTTATTCTTCTTGTAGGGGCTCCAACTCCCCAAACCCCAAACCCTAAACCCTAAACCCTAACCCTATATAAGCCTAAATCCCCAAACCTTAAACCTGAACCTTGAACCCTAAACCCTAATTAAACCGCAACTCCCAAGGTCCCGAAATCACACACCCTAAGCAGTGTTTCAACGAACCACTTAGATAGTGAACGGGGGAACTTTAAACTGGGACATTAGGGTTTTGGGCTTAGGTGAGGAGCTCAAGGTTAAGTTACTTAGATAGTGAACGGTGGAACTTTAAACTTTTTGGCCTTATATATTAGCTCTATAATAGAAAGTTTGAACGTTTTGGGGCCCGGTTGTTGAAGAAGAGAGACCAAGATTTCTTGGGGTTCTTAAAGATCACGCCTTGGCGGCGGATGGGGGCAGTCCGTCTCTGTAATACAAAGGTTCACAAAGGGTTTCTTCCAAATGAGGCTCCTTGAGGAATAGACGTGCCTCACAATATCAGGTGGTCCTTATCCTGATTTAAGGCATATTCCTTAATTAAGGGGTTTGGGAGTCTATCTCCACTAGCTATTACCCACAGGCTCTATATATACTACCATTATGGAACAAGGTCTCTAGAACCTCATAAGGATTGGGACCTTTTTCCGGGACAATGGTAGTATATATATATATATATATGTATAGATGTATATATATATATATAACCCTAACCCTAAGCCCTAAACCCTAAACCCTAAGCCCCTACTAAACCCTAAACATATATACACACATATATATATATATTATATGTATATTATATGTATATTATATGTATATATGCATCTACATGTCTGGCGGCTCTGGGTTCCGTAGGTGTTCTTTCGGGTTGCCCAGGGGAGAAAATGTTACCTTCGGAAAGAAGCCTTTGAAATGGGGGTTTCCGAAAATTAGGGGTACCTTATTTTGGGGTCCTTATAATAAGGATCCTACTATTTAGGGTACTATATAGTAGAAGCCAGAAAGTTGGAACATCATTCTCCTCATGCCCTTAAGGTAAATGATAAGGGATCCTAGCGCGAATCCTCCTAAAGCCATGTTCCAACTTTCTGGGGTTCACTGTATTAGGATCCCCTATTTTCGGAAACTCCCAATTTGCTCCGACCTGCAAAGGCCCTAATACCTAAAGTCGAAACCCTAAACCGTGTTATGAGGCTTATGGCTTAGGGTCAACATGCCAGAGACTCCAAAAGCCCTTAATTAAGGAATATACCTTAGATCATATAAGGGATCCTAGTATAATTTAAGGTATATTCCTTAATTAAGGGGTTTTGGAGGCTCTGGGCTTATGGCTTAGGGTCAGCATTCTTCCTGACGCCTTTGAAAAGCCGAGAGATTTGAGGTTATTCACATGGCCTCACAGGCTTGGCCTACAGGCGTATAGGGTTTGTGGTATTCTAGAGTTGCTGAATTGACCCAGAGGGTCCATATACACTACTAATATGGAATTAGGCCCCAAACGACCATCCCCATTATGGTTTTGGGGACCTAATTCCATAATAGTAGCGTATATGGACCCTCTGCGCTCGAAACCCTAAACCCTAAACCTAAAGCCGAAGCTCGAAACCCTAAACTCCTAAACCCGCAACCCTAAGCCTAAACACTAAACCCCAAACCCTAAACCAAAAACCCCAAACCCTAAACCCGAGGAATTCCTTCACGGCTCCTCCAAGCTCGAAACCCTAAACTCCTAAACCCGAAACCCTAGACTAACATCCGAGCTCTCGCTCTCTGAAAGGTGACCGACTTGGCCAACGAACTGCAGCAACGCCCTTTGGTGAGAGAGAAAACCTAGATGCTCCACATATCATCATGGAACTAGGGCCTCAACACCATGGTAAGGATGGTCTTGCGGGACCTGATTCCTGAATGGCGTGATATATTGACCCGCTATGAAGCTGAACGATTACTACTGGGAACATGTGGGTAGTTCTTTAAATTAGGGTCCTTGTTAGGAACCCCAAAAAACGGCACCCTTATGAACACCGGCCGTAATGTGCCCCCCACAATTTGGAGAGCTAGCCGCATACTAACACTGTTGATTAGGATTCTTTGCTATTCCCAGAGACTCCAAAACCCTTTAATTAAGGAATATACCTTAAATCATATAAGGGATCCTAGTATAATTTAAGGTATATTCCTTAATTAAGGGGTTTTGGAGGCTCTGGGTTCGCCGCGATTGGGAACTGGCCTGTTGGACTGGACTCTCCCACACAAACTGGGTTTAGGGTTTAGGGTTCAACTGAGAGATATCCCAGCACATTGCAAGATCGAGCAGGGTTGGAATTTTGGGGTTTCGGTTTAGGGAAGCTGAGGGTTTAGGCCATACCTTAAACCCTCCAAAACCTACTTTTTTGTAGGGTCTCTATAAAATCTATATTAGGGTTTATAATAAGAACCCACAAAAAAGTAGGTTTTGGTAGGTTAGGGTAGTGTTCCATTTTAACCGGTGTGCTTTGCTTTAACATTTTTTTTGGCTTGCGTTGCTGGATGTGTTTCAGCACCACGGTTTCTGCTCGCCCAAGGAAAAGTCAAGCGTGGCGACATCGCGCAACTCAGGCGCCGAGCGTTCACCACCAGCGTGGATGTTTTTTCTTCAACCCTCAGGTAGCCAATGGAAGAACTTTAATATAGGGGCCTAAATAACTACCGTTGCTATGTTGGGGGGTTCCTTATTAGAATTATAGTATACTGGGCCCCCGAACCCTATTCTAATTGATTAATTAAGGCCGCTATAGTAAAGTTTTTGGACCTTATCCATTTGCTCTCGCATAGACCGCTTGAATTTTTTTGTGGCATGGCTATTGAAGAAAAAGAGAACCAGTCGCTGAGCTTCTACCTGAACTGAAGCCGAAACCCCAAACCGCAAACTAGTTACTAAACTTTTACCCAGACCCCCGGGAGGATCTAAAAAGTAGATCCACTAATTTGGGACCCTAGCTACTAAAGGGTACTTTATAGGAACCCCTTAAGGTATCTACTTTTTGGATCCTCCCGGGGGGGTCTGGGTAAGCGCTACTCACTAACCAAGCGAAACCCCGAAGCAAACTTTAAAGCTTCAGCTGCTAGGTTCCTGAGCAGTGCCCTTTGCCCTTTTTAGTTTGGGGTCCCCTTATTAAAAACCGAATAGTAGGAAAAAGGGCATCTTTATTATAATGGGGCTACTCAGGAACCTGGGCTGTCTCCTATGCTCTGAACTGTAAACCCCGGGGTCTCGTTCAAACCTGTTACTTGGAGGGTCGGGGGACTTAGTAAGTAGGTAGTAAGTAGACTTATAAGTACCTTAAAAGGGACCCTAATTGGGGTTATGGTACTTATATGTCCCTAAAATAACCAGTTACTAAGTCCCCCGACCCTCCAAGTACTATAGAGGAAGGATTAGTTGCCAGCATTATTCCTAGGGGTCCTTATTACAATTTCACTATACTGTCCCCAAGACTTTGTTCTATTTCTTAAGTCCCGAAAACTGGGTTGGTTATCATGCCACCTGAGGACTCGGGACTTTGCAAAACATGCTGTCTATACCTACAGCCTACAATTATCTGCAGCTCCGTTTGAGGTGCTTATCATCAGTGCACCCTGAAAACGATACTTATAACCCAGCTTACTAAGTTGCATGAATCTTCACAGTTTCAGTTTAGGCACTATACATAAAAGGTGCGAGGCATCATGCTGGTTGTCCGCATCTGCTTTAGAGCATTGGGCTTTCTGTCTCTCTTTCTCTACTCATTCCTGCTTATCTGAGCCCTGTTTTCGCACTTCATCGCCACAGTACAGACAATCTGAACCCTAAACCCTACACCCCCCTAAATCCCAGACCCGGAACCCCCAACCCCGCAAGGCCCCGCAAAGTGTGCCTCAGGAACCAGGAGAACACCATGCTCAATGCTCTAGAGTCGAGCGCAGCGCGGGCAGAAGTTTTTGTTTTAGGGTTTTGGGTTGGTTAGCAGGGCCAGAGGGGAGTTCGGCTGGTTTAGGGTTAATGATATCCCCATCCGGTTTAGCTATAAGCTGAGTATTGAAAGCTGAGTATTGAGCTGTAACAACAACGCAATATAGAAGCCTGCAAAGTGCCAATGATTGCTAGGGCCCAAGGTTCCCTTATTACAACGAAAGTATCTTATACCCCGAAACCCTGTTCAAATTGCAAAGGCCTCTGCATGAGGTTTTAGGGTTTTCGTTTTTGTCTGCGTCTGGATGTTCATCGGGAAGGCTACGTTTCAGGGGCTTTGGATCAAGGTTTAGGGTTTAGGATTGGGCTAATAGTTTCAGTTTATGATTTTCTTCGAGTTTTGTTTCGTACAAGGGAAACCAGGATCACCTGAGAGTTTTCTACAATATATACCTCTACCACCAGAGCCCTAACCCTAAATCTGAACCCGAGTGAGAGAAGAAAGGAAGCTGAAGTATGCAAAGCCTACAAATATTAGTTTTCGAAGGCAACTTCGAAGATTCGAATCGCAAGTGTTAGGGGAACAGAAGCATTGAAAGATAACTTTGAGATCCCTCAACCTCAAAACTTGGATGACGAGAAGAGAGATTGGCCTTGAACAGACTCTGGAGCCTGTGATGTCGTCTTAAGTCCCCGCCTGCAGACCCTTACTCGCCGGCTGCCCTCCTAGACCCTCCATCAAGCCTCTACTGCAATTGACCCTAAATACCTAATATTCGGGGCCGTACACCCCTTTTTGAGGGTATAAGAAGGGTCCTGGTTGTTTTACCTGCATGCCCGCAACCCTACCTGCACCCCAGAGGTTCCTTAATAGTTCTGACTGAGCCCGTATTTCTTGATAAGTCCTTCA
Source organism: Symbiodinium sp. clade A Y106 (assembly GCA_003297005.1). Classification (NCBI taxonomy): domain Eukaryota; class Dinophyceae; order Suessiales; family Symbiodiniaceae; genus Symbiodinium; species Symbiodinium sp. clade A. Next base: position 14,956 of record BGNK01001189.1, on the reverse strand, counting down.
AAAGGCAGGTCGTTTGGTGTGAACCCTGCCTATAGTCTCCATTGTAGTTCCTTTTCTTGGTTAACCAAAATCTCTATTATAGGATCCTAACCATAAAACTGGTTAACCAAAAAAGGAACTACAATGGAGACTGTAGGTGAAATCTCAGGTTCGCACTTCCAGCGTTCTGCTCCTTGCCTTCACATGGGAAGGCTTTGTGCTGTGCTGCGGCGAGGTTCATGGGTAGTTATATAGTAGACGCCAGAAAGTTGGAACATGCTTTTAGGAGGATTAGTGCTAGGATACCTTAAGGGCAGGAGGAGAACGATGTTCCAACTTTCTGGCTTCGACCATAAGTGGGGTCAGAATAACTATAATTCTAGCAGAGATTAAGGGACTTATAACACTAGTTATAACTACCCATGAACCTCCAAGTAGGGTTGAGGGGTTGAGAGTCTAGGCATAGCATCCTTTCTCGCTTCCATGTTCAATGCTTCCTTGGAGCGAGCAGGCGGACATTCTTTCAGTTGGGTTTCTCGCAGGGTGCGACAACCCATGCAGTCCGGAGCTATTGACGCTCTGAAATACTGGGTTACCAGGTTCCTGAGTAATACCCTTTAGTTTGCGGTCCCCTCATTAAAGCCGAATGGTAGAGAAAGGATACCCTTATTACACTTAGGGGCTGAGTAGGTAACCTTTAACCTTTTGGGCCTTATGTAATCCTACTATAATTCAAAAGGTTAACCTTTTTTGGGCTAGGGTACTCAGGCCCTAAGTATAATGGGGCTACTCAGGAACCTAGAATACAAATCCCGAAGCCTTGGCAACTTTACACCCAAACAAACCAAACTCCAAGCCAAGAAAGCCCCGAAGCGCTAAACCCCAAAAACCCTCAACGCCTCAAGTAATCCCTAAAGCATACACCCTGAACCACCCAAGCCCTCCAAATCCCTACCGAAGTCGGGCCGTAAACCCCGACGGATCCTGCATAGAATCCTTTAAGGAACCCTTTCCTACACCATAAACCCTACACCCTCATTAAAAGATTCCGTTAAGGAATGCCTTGCTAAACCCTAAACCCTACACACAAAAGAAAACCTAAGCCCCAAAACCTGACCTTTCAAACGCTTCAAGCCGATACTGGATACTGGTCTGCATGGTTCCAGCTTTCAAGGAACCGAGGTCCCAGGTAGGTCTTTGAGATCTTTCACATGTCCTCTTATGGGGCATTCTAAGTTTAAGAGGCTCCTTTTTGCGCATGTTTTGCAAAGGCTTTGAAGTTCCCTCGACCCCAAAAAATCCGTAGAATAATAGCCCTTCATATGGTTTTGGGCCATTATTTTACCTACTTTGGGGGGTTTAGGTCCAGCCTAGGAACAAGCTGGGCGTGCAATATCCACCTTCCCAGGCGGGACTTCCGAGTTCCGGTGTCAATGTTTGGGATTTTCAAGTCTGCACGCTGGCCCTACTTGGCTTCTTAGATAGTGAACGGAGGAACTTTAAACTTTTTGGCTTTATATATTAGCTCTATCTTAAAAAGTTTGAACTTATTGGGGCCGGGTTGTTGAAGAAGAGAGGCTTGGAGGTTCATGGAACCCATATGAGGGCTTTATAACCCCACTTCTAACTGCCCATGAATCTCCAAGTAAATCCCAAAGTGTTCGGGGGTTTCCTGCTCCTGCTTTGGACAAAGGGGTGTCATTGCACTTTCAATTCAGAAAGGAGGAGTTCCCTTTCAAACAAACCCTAAACCCTAAACCCTAAACCTTAAAGGAGACCCAAAGAACAATTTCATGTTAACTACTCGGGCTTCCATGTTCAGCTGCTGGGTTCGTTTTCTGTTTGCGGTCGTGGGCGGTTTAGGGTTTAGGGTTTAGGGTGTATAGCTTTGGACTTTGGGCGTTTCCTTGACTTGAGGTGCATGCTACGTGCAAGTCGATGGTCTCAGTCACAGTTACAGACACGTACTTGCATCTATGTAGACCCTGTTTGCCTGGCTTAAGACGGATTGTCCACTGATTCACGACATATTCCATAAAGTACGAGTATATTTGGCGTTTGGGGAACGTGCCCTTGCCTTTGAAGGTTTTCGTAAAGATTGTCCGTTGTTTGTATTCACCATGATCAGGAACTTTGCTGTGACTAGGATCCCAGATACTTCCAGGGCCATTGATCGGAAATCCCAGATACTTCCAGGGCCAGTGATCGGAAATAGCCCTTACTGTATTAGAACGACTTTGGGTTCAGGATTGCACCCAGATCCATGTCCGTTTCGTCTTTGGGTTTCGGGTTGAGAGTTTAGGGTTTTTTTACGGTTTAGAGTTAAGGGTTTAGTGGTTTGGGGTTTAGAGTTAAGCTTTTACTAGTAGGGGTTTGGGGTTTAGGGGTCTAGGGTTTGTTGGTTAATCCCCAAAATCTGGACCCTATAAGCGTGGACTACGGGTCCAACGCCTCCAAACCTCAGCCCTGTGGCACACCCTAAGGGTCCAAGCACCCAAACAGTAGGGTTTCAAGGTCCAAAAACCATTCAAGTATGGACTTGGGACCTTAAACCCTGCTATTTGGGTACTGGGACGCTCTGGGCCACTTGGAGGGTCGGGGGACTTAGTAACTGGTTCTTTTAGGGACTTATAAGTACCATAACCCCAATTAGGGTCCCTTTTGGGGTACTTATAAGTCTACTTACTACCTACTTGCTAAGTCCCCCGACCGTCCAAGCAGGAGACCATGATGAAAGAATATGGTCCCGGCTTCACACTGCCGAGCCTGGGCATGCTTTGTGGTTCCCGGTAGAGCAACTACTTAGAGGATCATGGGGCTTAGTAAGTAAGGTTACAAGTAGCTTATGATTAAGATAACCCTAGTTAGGGTATAGCCCCAATTATAACCTACTGACTAAGTCCCATGATCCTTTAAGTACCCGTAACTACCGCAGTCTGAGGGTTTAGGGTTTAAGTGCTACCTTTCATTAGGATACTATGCTACTTCGACCTCCAAAAGTAGGACAACTACTGGCCCAAATCCCTTAAAAGGCGATTATTCTACAGATTTTGGGGTTTAGCTGGATTTAGGGTTTAGTCGGGTTGTTCTCTCTGTTCTAGAGACCTTTGCCTTGCACCATAGCCCTACTTGGAGGTTCTGGGGTAGTTATACGTGCGGTTATAAGGGGTAGCTATATTTGTAATCTGTAACCCATACTAGGGGACTTATAATCCCACTTATACCTACCTGGGGGCTGCAAGTAGTCACAGGTCCTCGAGCCTGCCTTAAACCCTAAACCCTGTGACGCCTGCCTGAAACCCTAGACCTTCTGAGTAAGGACGTCGAAGGACGGCTACATGGGTGAGGAGGTCCACGTGGGCCCTTCTCAGCAGCACTTGGCCTCGCAATGGTGTTAGGTTTTAGGGTTCGGGCTCAGGAGCGTTTTTCTTCTGCCTGGTTGAGGTTTAGGCTTCAGCCACAGATTCAAAGTTTCGGGTTTAGGATTTGTAAGTCCGGTAGTGCCCCAGCGTCCCAACTAATCAGGGTATAATTATCCAAGAGGGTCCATATACACTCCTACTATGGAATTAGGGTCCCAAAACCATAGTAGGGATGGTCTTTTGGGACCTAATTCCATAATAGTAGTGTATATGGACCCTCTGGGTATACAATCATTTAGGGAGCTGGACCTTCTCTCTTGGTATCAGTTTTTCGGTTTTAGCTGTTTTGGGTTCTGTTCCTAAGTGCCCAAATAGTATATACTTTGGGCCCATTGTACCTATACAGGGAGTACTTTAAAGCCAAAGTATATACTACTTGGGTACATTAGAACCCTTATAGAGCTCTTAAGGTACGCTTAAAGGAACCCTTACAGGAACCCTATGGGTACATGAACCCTTAGGGTGTTCCTTGTGTTTGAAGGGATCCTCAAAGAGTCCGTGTGTCATTGCCGACCTGCAGGAGATTCTTCGGCTTAGGGTTCAGGGTTTAGGTAACTGCATTTGTGTTTCTTGGCAGTCTTGGGGAGACCTTCCGCTGCCGACTTTGCCACTCAAACTTCGGGTTTGGGTGTGGGGGTTGGGATCTTCGGTTCGAGCGTTGGGCTTGGGTTGGGGTTTTGGAGTGTGGGGGCTTGCGAAATACTGCGGCCGAAGCCCCATGTGTAATAGTAGCAGTATTATGAATACGAAGGTAAAAATATGATGTAACAATAACAGTAAGAGCAACGGCCATAGCAATGGTTATACTAGTAGTAGTTACTAGCAGCAGTAGCAGCAGCAGTAGCAGTAGCAGTAGCAGTAGCAGTAGCAGTAGTAGTAGTAGTAGTAGTAGCAGTAGCAGTAGCAGTAGCAGTAGTAGTCGTAGTAGTAGTAGTAGTAGTAGTAGTAGTACTGGTAGTAGCAGTAGTAGTAGTAGTAGTACTGGTAGTAGCAGTAGTAGTAGTAGTAGTATTAGTAGTAGTATTAGTAGTAGTATTAGTAGTAGTAGTAGTAGTAGAAGTAGTAGTAGCAGTAGTAGTAGTCGTCGTCGTCGCCACAGTAGCAATAGCAATAGTCATAGTTATAGTAGTCATGGTCATAGTCGTAGTAGTAGGAGGAGGAGGAGGAGGACGAGGACGAGGAGGAGGACGAGGGAGGAGGAAGAAGAGTCGTCATACTAATATCCGTAGTAGTAGTAACCGTAATCGTCGTCGTCGTAGTAATATGTAATTCTCACGGATGCATATGAACAGGGCCCTTGGGTGAAGTCAAAAAGCAACCCATGAACCTTCATGTAGATCCCGTTAACAGCTTTTTTCGAAGCAAATCCTGTACCTTGCGGGTTCTTAGAGGGTTCGAGCTCAGCACTGAGCCTGACAACCGAGGCCCTAAACCCTAGACATAAACCCTGGGCACTGGACTCTGATTCTGATGCAGGGGTCTGAGTAATGGTTGGAGAACAACTCCTTTATGATAAAATTATGCAGTAGAAGCCAGAAAGTTGGAACATCATTATCCTCATGCCCTTAAGGTAAGGTATAAGGGATCCTAGCACCAATCCTCCTAAACCCATGTTTCAACTTTCTGGGGTTCACTGTAAAGGGTCCTATATTACAACCTTGTGCCTTCAAGCAGTCGAGCATCGAAGCTCGAAATCCGAAAGCCATGCACGCCCGCACCCACGCCGCAAGTTTTAGGTGAAAGGCGGGTTCCATACTTGGAGTCCTGAAGGGTCGGGGGACATAGTAACTGGTTATTTTAGGGATAACCCCAATTAGGGTCCCTTTTAGGGTACTTATAAGTCTACAGGGGCTGAGTAGGTAACCTTTAACCTTTTGGGGCTTATATAATCCTACTATAATTCAAAAGGTTAACCTTTTTTGGGCTAGGGTACTCAGCCCCTAAGTAGACGAAGCAGTCAACAGGTTGTTCTGATGAAGTTCGGTGGTTTAGGGTTTCGGGATTTTGCGGGATTCAGGGTCCCTTAGCCCTAAAACCTAAACCCTAATTAAACCTAAAGCCTCAAACCCTAAACTTAGCGCTACCCACAGGCCCCAAAGTAGTTCCTTTTTGGGGAGTACCTTATAGAATTCTAATTTTGAACCCCCAAGAAGGAACGATTTTGGGGCCTATGGGTAAACCGGTCTGCAGTCTACAGTACTTGGAGGGTCGCAGGACTTAGTAAGTAGGTAGTAAGTAGACTTATAAGTACCCTAAAAGGGACCCCTAATTGGGGTTATGGTACTTATAAGTCCCTAAAATAACCAGTTACTAAGTCCCCCGACCCTCCAAGNTAGTAAGTAGGTAGTAAGTAGACTTATAAGTACCCTAAAAGGGACCCCTAATTGGGGTTATGGTACTTATAAGTCCCTAAAATAACCAGTTACTAAGTCCCCCGACCCTCCAAGTAGGGCTTCAGGGTTTGCAGCTTCACGGTTTTGGCGTTTTGGGGATGCAGTGTGTACGGGTGGTTTAGGGTTCAGGGTTTCTGAGATAGTGAACGGGGGAACTTCAAACTTTTTGGCTTTATATATTTACTCTATCTTAAAAAGTTTCAACTTTTTGAGGCCCGGTTGTTGAAGAAGAGAGCTTAAAGGAGCCCTTAAGGGAAAGCCTAAAGCCTAAACCCTGAAAGGAACCCTTAAAGGGGGCACCTGTCCTCAGTTTCAGGCATGGCGAGAAGGACTACGGCCCCCTGGCTTCGCACCGCAGGTTTCAGGAGCATCAGTCGCAGTTACCCAGAGACTCCAATATCCCTTATACCTTAAATTATAGTAGGATCCTTAATATGATTTAAGGAATATTCCTTAATTAAGGGATATACCTTAAATTATAGTAGGATCCTTAATATGATTTAAGGAATATTCCTTAATTAAGGGATATTGGAGTCTCTGGGCACCCTAGACCCCGACCCCTGAATCAACACTACCAGCCCGCTACTTGAAGGGGCAGGGGACCTAGTAAGTTGGTTATGAGTAGAGTTATCCGACTTACTAAGTCCCCTAAACCCTAAACCCTCAACCCAGGGCTTTGTTTAGGGTTTAGGAAAGTTTAGGGTTTAGGGTTTAGGGCTTGAGGTCCAGGGACTTAGTAAGTTGGTTATAAGTATAGGTTATAATTAGGGTAACTCCATTTAGGGCACTTATAACTCTACTTATAACCTACTTTCTAAGTCCCCTGGGCCTCTAAGTACTCTCTCGCGTTGCCGGCATTCCTCAGAAACGAGGGTCTAAGTCTGGGTGTAGGGTTTTTAGGGACATCAAAAAGGTCAGAAACATGGATGTTTGAAGCCTGCCCCACCAAAGGTGTGGTTGTTTTGCTCCTAGTTGTCAGCACTTGGCGTTTAGGGCCTTCTCCGCCACGATGCGTGCCGCTTTCTATCATTGTCAATACATCTCTTAGGGTTTCTTATGTAAAGTAAAGCATCCCCGCAAGACTTTATTCTCATCATAAAGGCACCCCATCGCCAAGCTACTCATGTGGGAGTTTCGGAAAACAGGGGACCCTAATATTGGTCCCGTAAATAGTAGGACCCTTATGATAAGGACCCCAAAATAAGGTACCCGTAATTTTCGGAAACTCCCATATAGGCTCCCTGATTGAGAGTAGGATCGCGGTGCCACGGGGCTTAGAAGAGGGTCCTCAAGGGCTATTGGCTGCTGTAGCCCAGTGCGCTATCAAAGATCCCAAAACAATCTAACTTAGATAGTGAACGGAGGAACTTAAAACCTTTTTGGCTTTATATATTAGCTCTATCTTAAAAAAGTTTGAACTTTTGGGGCCCGGTTGTTGAAGAAGAGAGTAACATTTGACCCTTTTCAATCTAAAACCATACAGTCCATCCTTCTTCCTGTGTTGTCTTATGTTGGCACGCATGAAACCGTGTGTCCGTTTACAGCTTTAAAAAGCTGTTGAACCCATCAAAGATATCATGAGCCCCATCACATGTCACCAGAAACCCTGATAATTACCTTGTAAAGCGGTGCATTATGCCCTGCATACAGCCCGCGTCCCCAACCGGGCCCAACTCGGTAGGGCTTTGGCTTGCATGGAAGTTTGGGTTTCGGATTCCTTATCCCCTTAGCCTACCTTTGGTTAGTAGGGAATGGAAGAATGGTAGTAATAGTAGTTATAATTGTACCCCATTCCTCCATTCCCTACTAACCAAAGGTAAGTTAGCCCCAGCCCCAAAACCTAAACCCTAAACCCTATCAACCCTAAACCCCGTAAACCCGAAACTTCGTATCCCTTGAGCCCCAGAGCCTCCAAAACCCTTAAATAAAGGATTATAGCTTAAATTATAATCGGGTCCCTTATATGATTTAAGGTATATTCCTTAATTAAGGGGTTTTGGAGGCTCTGGGAGCCAACCCCCGAAGCCTTACACCCTACAGTAGAAGCCAGAAAGTTGGAACATCATTATCCTCATGCCCTTACTAGGTAGGGCTTTGGGACATTTTATATTTTCCCTTATTGGGCTTAAGAGGATTATATGCTTTAAAAGCCCCACCTAGCCTAAAGATAAAGTACAAGGGCTCCTAGCACTAATCCTCTTAAAGCCATAATCATATTAGGAATCTTATTATAATTTAAGGTATATTCCTTAATTAAGGGATATTGGAGTCTCTGGGCACCCTACACCCCCCAAACCCGAGTCTGAGCCACGGGCAAGCGCGAAGCGAGTTAGGGCTTAGGGTTTAGGGTTTAGGGTTTGGCTGGTATAAGGCGACACGAACTACGAGAAAAGCAGGGGGTGGAATGATTATCAACAGTATTCCTTAGATTTCCTAGATATACTTATGGTATACTACGTGCAATACCGCCACGCCCTTCTCGAATTATTAATGGCCCTATACTAACCCTAAACCCATAAACCCTATAAGCACCCTTAAGCCCTTCGAAAACCTATATGCAGGGTTTAGGGTTTAGGGTTTGCCGTAGAGTGGCGCATGAGCGGAAGTATCTTGCGACACTGTACTTTCGAGTGCGTCGTCTTTTGACGATTGGCCGTTGGAGCCTGAGGGCAGGGGCAGGGGCAGCAGGGGCTGCGGAGGTTCGGGTTGTGTCGGTCCCATGTTTGGGGCGTGGGCTGCGGATGTTTGGGTTGCGTCGAGGGTTCATGCTCCGTACGAGATGTGGTGTGCATGTGNAGGGGGCAGGGTTCGGTGACCTTTTGGGGGGTGCTTTTTTTTGGGGGGGGGGCTTGATACTGGGACCAGTACTGGCCGCGAGGAGAGCCGCTCCGGCACAATCGTACCGTCCGCATGGCTGTGGAGAGGCGGGCGAGCGTCTTGGGTCGCTTTGCGCCATCGAGGTCGAGGGCTCAAGCGCCGACCTACGGAGGTGGGCTGCCTAGGCCTTCAGTTTAGGGTTCAGGGTTTTTTAACTAAGCAACTCTAGAATACGACAAACCCTATACGCCTGTAGGCCAAGCCTGTGAGGCCATGTGAACAACCTCAAATCTCTCGGCTTTTCAAAGTACTTGGAGGGTCGGGGGACTTAGTAAGTCGGTAGTAAGTAGACTTATAAGTACCCTAAAAGGGACCCTAATTGGGGTTATGGTACTTATAAGTCCCTAAAAGAACCAGTTACTAAGTTCCCCGACCCTCCAAGTAAGCCTCATAACACCCTGAAAATCCTCTGTTACAAAGCCTCTGGTTTGAGGTGTCACGAACTACATTGAGTCCTGCTGTGTCTGCTTCTGGACCATCGGTCTTGCCGGTTGCCAAACGCCCCACGGCACAGACATCTCGCAAGGTCTAAACGTCAAGCTAATTATGCAGAAAATTAGTCGTTGTTGTTGGAGGACACTGTGGAAAGGCTAAAAGGCCAAGGAGGCTTAAAGGGTTAATTGCGAATACAAAAACTTCTGTTTAGGGTTTAGCGTGTTCGCAGTGTAATTCGGCTAGGTTTTAGGATCCAGCTTTAAACACCTTCTTGAATACTACGAAGCCCTGCCTGCACTGAAAACAATCCTGGAATGCATCCTAATAGAGTTCTTAACGCTCGTTAGGCTTATGCGAATATGCCTGGGGTGATTATAGCGAACCCCAGAAGTTGGAACATGGATGAGGATGAAAACTAGGTCTCCCAGTCTGCTTGTTCCCTTTTCGTGATCCCAAGTTCCTTCTCCAGCTACCCAATGCCAAAAAGGGAGCCCTGTTATTTTGCTGTTTTACTGGGGATCCTAGAATACCCAGAGCCTCCAAAACCCCTTAATTAAGGAATATACCTTAAATCATATAACGGATCCTATTATAATTTAAGGTATATTCGTTAATTAAGGGGTTTTGGAGGCACTGGGTAGTGCCAGGGTTCCTTCCACTGAGCCTTAAGGGTATGAGGACAATGATATTCCAACGTTTTGATTTCTGCTTTAGGAGTCGTGGCCTTGGGACTTAGGACCCAGAGATAGTTGGGTAGTTGTCTCAATTAGGGTCCTTTTTGAGCCCTTTGGACAAGGGTGCGGTACCATTTTGGGGACCTAGAAGGGATCCTGATCTGGAGATTTATCCAAGTCTTGACTCTGAGTTGCCACTGCGGCATTTGTTTTGAAGACGAGCTCCTCGTAAGCAAGACGCCCAAGGAAGACCCTAAATTCGAAAGATTCCCACGTAGCAGGCCTTGGCAGTCTTGTTGTGCCCGAAATTGGGGTCTAGGGTTTAGTTTAAGGCTTCAGGGTTTGGTTCAGGATCCGCGATCAAAGGAAGCCTTACATTCAACTCCAACATTCGGCATCCCGAATCGAGGCACGACGCACCTTGAGCTCGAAGCACTGCCTCCCTAAACCCAACAACACCCAAAAAAAACCCTGCATCACTCCGACTAAGGGAGTTTTCGGCTACCAGCAGCAGTTGGAAAGAAGACTCCAAAAACACGACAAAACGCCTCAAACCCCAACTCCCGAGGCAGCACCTGCACTTGGGCCTCCCGGCAGCACCCAGAGTCACAGGCCCAGAGAGCCCCAATTACGGGATATACTTTACATGATCGAGGGATCCTTTTTGTGCTCTCAGGTATAATATTCCTTAAATGTGGATGTTACAGTCTCTGGGGAGCCCAATACCGCTTAATTGAGGGGAATATTACTTGAAATTAGGGTTTAGCTCTCTCTTAACGGGTTTTGTAGGTTTGGAGAGGCTTCTATTAAGGAATACACCTCAAATCACGATTTAGTACTCTAAGGGCCCTAAAATTCGATGCATATTCCTTAGTTAAGAGGTGTTGGGAGCTCTGAGATTTCACAAGGTTACAGCTTGTGGGTACCAGACTTCGTGTATAGGGTTTATAGGGTTTAGGGTTTTTGGGGTTTATAGGGTTTTGAGGGCTTTTAGGGTTTTAAGGGTTGAGGGTTCAGAGTTTGTAGGGTTTAGGGTTTAGGCACCGACGGCACAAACCGGAGCGTGAAAGCTCGCACTGGGTATATTCTGTTTCTTTTGTTCGAAGTGAGTGTGTGGTGCGCAATGCTTGTTGTTAGTCCGACATATAATAGGAGTCCCTAACCCTTAAAATCGAAAACCGAACCCAAAACTTCGTAATTACTCTTCGATACAGCCCTGAAAGCCGAAGAGCCCTGAGCACTAAATCCCGAAGCCCTGAGCCCTACCCAGAACCCAAAAGCAACAAACCAACAAGAACCGAAAATCCTTAAAACCTGAAACCCTAAACCCTTGTAGATCCCTTTAAAGAACCCTTGTAGTACCCTTATAGTAACCCCTTTAAAGGAACTTTAAGGTACCCCTACAGTAACCCTATAAAGGAACCCTTGTAGTACCTAAACCCTAAACCCTAAACCCTAAACCCAGCCCCAATTCCCTGACTGCAGCCAAGCATCCCCAAGCCTAAATGCTCAAGCTCTGAGCCCACCCAAGGAGAGGAAGAGGTGACTCTTACCAAGAAGGACCTGGGCGAACTAATATGGTTTTACAAGGATGGATTTAGAAGGTTTCTATGAGGGGTGTATGAGGGCTTCTTTGTACGTAGGGGTGTCTGAGGGCTTCTTTGTACGTCCTTACAAGGCTTTTTCTTAACAGTGGTTGTTGAGATAGCGGTTTTTGATGAATACAAGGGTTGTCCGATCGGGGGTTGCCCGGTTTTGCAGGTTGGGGGGTGAGGCTTCCGGGTTAGCAGGGCATCCAAAGGGCCCTCCAATAGAGCCCTTATGCTCCTTAGCAGACGGCATTTTTTTGTTAGAGGTAGTTGGGGGGTCTAGGTAGGGTCAGAGGTTGCGAGGGTTTGCGATTCTTGTTACGTAGTAGCTGAGTTTTACTGCTGTCATCTCCGCTTTGAGAGGTTTCAGGTATTTCGCTACTTATGTTAACTGACTGCATGACGGGAGTATCGGATGATATAGTTCATTCATAACTATATCATGTCGACAGCGGTAGTACGGGGTAATACAATCCTTTCCGGGGCCAGGGTAGTCTGGTTTTCTGATGTTTGAAGCCGCCTGCACGGGCGATTTTTAGGGCATCTGTCCAGATGGGAGTTTCCGAAAATTAGGGTACCTAATGTTGGGCTCTTATAATATGCATCCTACTATTTAGGGTACTATATTAGGGTCCTGTATTTTTCGAAACTCCCAGATAGGGTAGTCTGTTTCTAGTAACTGTGTTTTCTTGTTTTCGATCCTGCGGGCCCCTGTGAGTTCCTGTAAAGCCCCTAAACGCAGAAGCCTTCCGTCTAGTTCCCCAGAGAGCCCAAGGGGCGGGCCCCTGAACTATTTAATTAAAGGGACCCTTGTGCTCTCTGGATCGCGCTCAGGGCTTAGGATTGAGGGCTTAGGGTTCAGGTCTCCAGGGTGTGGCGTTTAGGTTTGGGGTTCAGGGTTTTGGGCGGGCCCCTTAATTAGGAATAGACCTGAAGTTATGGGGATTACAGGGAAGATTTCAGATTACCGGGGCTAGAGGAGAGACCTTAAGTGATAGGGATTATAGGGCCTAATATTATGGTTTAACCTATATTCCTTAATTAAAGGGACCCTTGGGCTCTTTGGATCTTTGGGCTATACCCATAGGCCCCATAGTAGTTCCTTTTGGGCATTACCTTATAGAATTAAAAGTATTGAACCCCCAAAAGGAACTACTTTGGGGCCTACTTGGAGGGTCGGGGGACTTAGTTACTGGTTATTTTAAGGACTTATAAGTACCAGAACCCCAATTAGGGTCCCTTTTAGGGTACTTATAAGTCTACTTACTACCTACTTACTAAGTCCCCTAAAGACCCTCCAAGTATGGGTAGAGGTCAGGAGGGCTCTGGAGGCTTCTAGGCCTTAGGCCCGGGCTCAGGATTCGGCTTCCCGATATTTCAGTCTTAGGGTTTACGGTTTAGGTTTACCCTAAACCCTAAACCCTAATATTTCAGGGTTAGGGTTTAGGGTTTAGGGTTACCCTAAACCCTAAACCCTAATATTTCAGGGTTAGGGTTTAGGCTTTCAGGGTGTGGCGGTTAGGTTGTGGGGCTCAGGTGTTTCGGTCTATGTCGATTCATCACATGCACAGCGCTGCAAACGAGCAACCCTTCGCCATCTACTTGGGACTTAGTAACTGGTTATTTTAGGGACTTATAAGTACCATAACCCCAATTAGGGTCCCTTTTAGGGTACTTATAAGTCTACTTGCCACCCACTTACTAAGTCCCCCGACCCTCCAAGTAGGGGCGATGTCAGATGGCGAGTTCATCCCCAATCCAGACGTATGTGTCGCCGGTTCCTTAACTCATAGGGACCCTTAGGGGGGTAGGGGGAGGGGGGGTAAGGGACTATACTTCCTTAAACAGGCCCTATTAGGTCCTTATTATGGGCATCAAGGCCCCCTACCCCCCCTCCCCCTACCTCCCTATGATTAACGTTTGCCCAGGGTGCCCAATCCTAAACATTCCTAGACAGGACTTTTGCACCACGAGCACGATGAGGATGCCGTATGCCCAACTGGGCTCGGTAGCAGCCTAAGCGCCAAGTCCCGAAAGCTTGTTGAGCAATTTCTAGGCTGCCAGGCTTCTGCGTAGGACTGCGCGGTGGGCTTCAAGGTTGTGGATAGTAGTCTTCTGCTCTGAACGTGCGGGGCTCTAGCCTGCTTGCGCTTCGACCGGAAAACCCCAAGCCATCCTAATTAAACTCCTGGGAGGGGCATCGGTACTTTTAGGATCAGGACTTGGGTTCACGGTTTCACAAGTGGTGTAGGCGTCAGCCTTGTCCGGAGACTTGAACACAAAGCCCTCAGATGAGTGGCTGAAGCTCTAAACCGTAAACCCCTAAACACGAAACCCTCAGCCCTCAAAACCTAATATAGGGGCCTTAATAGGTACCTTGGGGCTCCTTATTATAACTATAGTATAATGGGCCCAAAACCCCATTCTAAGTATTAAGGCCTCTATTCAACCCTCAGATGAGACGCACCCGAAATCCTGAACCCTCTGAAACCCCAACAGGTTCAAGAATAATCTTCGTTTTGTTTGTTTCAAGCACCGGGAGTTTTTAAGTTTCACCTTAAACCCTAACTACTAAACCCTAAACTTCTAGAACCGTCACAATCCCTTGAAAGGAACCCTTATCGAACCTGAAAGCCTGAAACCCTTAACCCTACTTGGAGGGTCGGGGGACTTAGTAACTGGTTATTTTAGGGACTTATAAGTACCATAACCCCAATTAGGGGTCCCTTTTAGGGTACTTATAAGTCTACTTACTACCGACTTACTAAGTCCCCCGACCCTCCAAGTAAGCTAGCAAGGTCGACGTCGAATCGATCTGCTGCGGCCAGTGCTTCAATGTGGAGACGGACCCCCAAAACTCCCAAATGCCTCAAGGGTTTGGAGTTTAAGGCCGGTTTAGGGTTTAGGGTTTAGGGTTTAGGGGGTTAAGGTTCACCAGGACTCCCCAAGGACCCTTTAACACAGCCCCAATGGCCCTTAACAGTGGAAAATGTTGAAGGGTAGGTAGGGGTCTAGGGTTTAAGTTTGTTAGGTAGTGTTTGGGGTTAGGGCTTGTAGGGTTTTGGGTGTTTAGGTTGAGGGGTTCAGGGTCAAGCAACCAAACAGTAGAGTGTTAGGTCTCAAGTTCCATAATCGGGATGTTTTGTTTTTTGAAAACCCTATATACCTTAGTAGCTGAGTGGATACACTCCACACTTTTTGGGATAATCGTACCCATTATAAAATTGAAAGTGTAAACTTTTTGGGGCCTTATGATCTCAGCAACTAAGATACTGTTTGGGACTTGGATCCTGGGCGATTGGGGGTTTAGGGTCTAGGGGTCTAGGGCCCACAAACGGGCATCAGCACAAGCGTGGATATACAAGTTTTTGCATGCGATGTCCCTATCCGGAGTTTGCTTATTTGGTTTTGGGGACCCTGTCGAAATTCAAGGGTTCCTGTAAGGATTCTGGGTTTAGGTTTTGGGGCTCCATTGTGTACATAGCTTTTCTTGTCTGTGCTTGTCTACTTGGAGGGTCGGGGGACTTAGTAAGTAGGTCATAACGAGCCCCGCCCGAACCCGAACCTGAACCGGAACCCCCCCCCCC